>BCLG01002007.1:23338-71942 GCA_001602295.1 Zoysia matrella
TCGTCCGATTTTGAGATCGGATTTTAACTTGCTGCGTCGCAGGGCTCCGTCGTCAAGCCGCCGAGGTCGACACCGAGATGCAGCGCCTCGGGCTCCTCCATCAGCATGCAGAGGGGGCCCTTTCGACCTTGGAATAGATGATCCGCATCGTCAAGGAGGAGCGCGATCGTGCCTTCGAGCAGGTAGACCACCTAAAGTCGGAGCGGATCGTGCTCCTGTCTAAGGTCCAGCAGGCGACGGCGGAGCTCGAGCGAACGCGCCAGGAGGCCGTTGGAGTCCAGGAGGAGCTCTCAGTGGCTCAAGTCCGGAACGAATGGCTTCGAAAGAGCCTGGACCGCGCGGGCAGGCTGTCGAGGCCGCCAAAAAGGAACGGGACAGTAAGGGAGGACCCCTTTTTATTTTGCTCCGGCGTTCGGAGTCGCTTTACTGACGGTCTTGAGCGCATGCTTAGCGGGCAAAGTTTAAACCCTGAGCTCGGCGGGTTTGAGTCTTCTGAAGAAGTTATACTCCGACGTGCCGGAAGACTCCGTCCCAACGGGGGTCCTCACGCACGCCCTGCATCAGCTTCCGAGGGTCGTCGCCGACGTCGTCATGAGGGGGCTAGAGGACGTGTCCGTGACAGCCCTGGCCCTGGCCCGCTCCCACTATCCGAATGCGGACTTCGACAGGGTCGTCGAGGGCTTCGCATCCGGCTACTCGAACGAGTAGCTGGAAGCGCTCTCGGTGGAGATGCAAGAGCCTGGGGCGAATGCCGTCGTCGACTTCAGAACGGAGAACTTCTTGCTCGAGCGGTGTGGCTCGTTCTCCTATGTATAGAGTTAGGTTTGTAAAAAGTCGTGTCTCGTGTGATGAAAGATGTCAAAAGAGAAATCATTATTGCACGAACGAATTCAAGTTTCCGACCCCTCTTTGCTACTTGCGACAGTTTTTCGAGCTCCGCTGGGCATCAATCAAACGAACGGGTCGAGTATAGCTCGCAGGGTCGGCTGTCAAGCCCGATACAGCCGTAGAGCGTCATCGGCTCCCAATCATTGATAGTACAGCCGCGGGGAGGATTCGAACGAAAAACACGCGCGAAGAAACAAAACAGGGATTCGACCCCAAAGAAACAAAATGAAGCGCGGACTCAAGTTTCCGACCCCTTTCACTGCTTGTGGCTATTTTTCGTGTCCTGTTGGGCGTCAATCAAACGAACGGATCGAGTATAGCTCGTAGGGTCGGGTGTCGGGCCCGATACAGCCCTAGAGCGTCATCGGCTCCTGATCGTTGATAGTGTAGTCGCGAGGAGACTTCGAACGAAAAACATGCGCGAAGTTTATCGCGTTCGGGGATCACCCGCGAGCTCAGCGCGGGCCGGGGATCCGACCTCGAAGAAACAAAACGAAGCGAGTCAGCGAAAAAACGAGACGACGCAAAAGGTCAACGAGGAGCAGTGCCTCGGCACAGAAAATCGAAAAGACGAGCGAGGTCAGACGTTTCGACGCTCGAGAGGGCGGAGGCAAGTAGCCCCCGGGAGCGGGGTGTGACCGGGACGGCCACGGTTCGCAGTCCAAAAACGACAAGCGAGAGTAAGTTGCGATAACTTAGCTATTTTTATTAGGTGTAAAACCTTCGGAGGCTCTCGATGTTCCACGCGTTCTCGAGCTCTCGGCTATCCTCAGTTGCTAGCTTGTAAGCACCAGGCCTTAAGACGCGCTTGATTACAAAAGGTCCCTCCCGGGGGGCGACGGCTTATGCTGGTCGGCTTTTATTTGCACCCTTCTCAGCACCAGATCCACGCTTAGCGCCCGACCCTTGACGCGCTGAGCGTGTAGTCGCCGTAGTCTTTGCTGGTACTTGGCGGATCATAGGAGGGCGACTTCGCGCGCCTCTTGCAACTGGTCGAGAGCGTCTCACAGCGCGTTCTGCGACCTTTTCTCGTTGTAGGCTCAGACTCGCGGAGAGTCGTAGTCGAGGTCAATCGGTAGCATTGCTTCTGCTCCTAACGTTATGAAGAACGGTGTGAACCCGGTGGTTCTGTTGGGGGTCGTTCGCAGATCCCAGAGGATTGACGAGAGTTCACTCACCCATCGTCCGGCCGCCTGCCTAACGGAGTCGTAAATCCGCGGGTTCAGCCTTTGGAGTATCATTCTGTTGGCCCGCTCGACCTGCCCATTCATCCATGGGTGCGCCACAGAGACGATGTCCAGGCGAATGTGATACTCGTCGCAGAATTCTCGAAACTGTCGGTCGGTAAATTATGCGCCATTGTCGGTGATGATGGAGTTCGGAACCTCAAACCGACAAATGATGTTGCGGATGAAATCGACCGCCCGGGTTGAAGTAATGTTGGGCACCGGCTTGGCTTCAATCCATTTGGTGAACTTGTCAACGACGACAAAAAGATGGGTCAAGCCGTCGGGTGCCTTTTTGAACGGTCCGAGTATGTCGAGTCCCCAGACATCGAAGGGCCAGACGATCGGGATCGTCTGGAGCTCCTGGGCCGGCAGGTGCGTCTGCCAGGCGTAGAATTGGCAGCCTTGACAGGTTCGGACGAGCTTTTCGGCGTCAGCTACTGTCGTCGGCCAGTAGAAACCTTGGCGAAAAGCCTTGCCGAACAGGGTTCTGGGGCCGGCGTGATGACCGCAGACGCCTGAGTGGATGTCGGCGAGCAGGTGCATGCCTTCCTCTCGAGGGATGCAGCGCTGCAGTACGCCACTCGTGCTTCGTTTGTAGAGCTCGCCGTCTGAGATGACGTAGGCCTTGGCTTAACGTGTGACCCTCCTGGCTTCGTTGACGTCGGCCGGAAGAGTGTCGTCTCGAGGGTAAGCGAAGATATCGCGAGACCAGTCAAGGGCGACGGCCATCACCTCCGCCCCTCGAATCTGGGGTCGGCTCACTGCTCGTGCCATCGGTGGGCGGGTCGTCGATGATCCTGATGGAAGGCTTGGTGAGGACCTCGAGAAAAACGCCTTCGGGGACCAGCTCACGCTTCGAGCCCAACTTGGCGAGGGCGTCGGCGGTTTTGTTGTCCCGACACAGGATGTGATGGAGTTCGAGCCCATCGAACTTGTCTTCGAGTTTGCGAACCACTTTATAGGAAGCCTCCATCTTCGGGTCTCGGCAGCTGGAGGTCTTCATAACCTAGTTGACGACCAGCTCGGAATCGCCCTTGACGTAGAGCCACTGGACGCCGAGGGTGATGGCTATTCATAGGCCGTGGAGCAGGGCCTTGTACTCGGCCGTCATGTTGGAGGCGCGAAACTGCAGCTGCAGTACGTAGCGAAACTTGTCTCCCCTCGGGAAGAATAGGACGACCTCGGTCCGCGCCCTTGAGCATGCAGGACTCGTCGAAGTACATCGTCCAGTACTCGATCCTACGGGGGTCGGTGGTTCCTGAGCCTCGGTCCATTCGGCGACGAAGTTGGCCAGGGTCTGAGACTTAATGGCTTGCCGAGGGACGAAGGCGACGTCGAGCCCTATAAGCTCCATGGCCCAAGTGGCTATGCGTTCGACCGCGTCTTTGCCGCTCACGATCTCCGCAAGTGGAAAGCCGGTGACCACTTGGACGGAGTGGCTCGTGAAATAGTGCCATAGCTTGCGGCTCATGATGAGGACGGCGTAGATCAGCTTCTCCACCTGGGTGTACCGAGCCTTGGCGTCGGCCAGCACCTCGCTTATGAAGTAGACAGGCCGCTGAACAGGCAGAGCTCGACCCTCTTCGCTCCGTTCGACGACGAGGACGGTGCTGACGACTTTGGAAGTCACCGCAATATAGAGGAGAAGGGGCTCTCCCGGGGTCGGGGATGTGAGGACCAGCAGTGACGTCAGCAAGGTTCTGAGCCGCTCGAAGGCTTCCTGGGCCTCGATGGTCCAGGTGAACCGCTTTGCTTTTCGTAGCAGCCGGTAGAAAGGCATCGCTTTCTCCCCGAGCCTCGAGATGAAGCGACTGAGGGCTGCCAAGCACCCAGTTAGCCTCTGGACACCTTTGACGTTGCTGATGGGCCCGAGGTTGAGGATGGTGGAGATTTTCTCGGGGTTCGCTTCAATCCCCCGCTCGAAGATGACGAAGCCAAGCAGTTTGCCTGAGGGTACCTTGAAAACGCATTTTTCGGGGTTCAGCTTGATTCGATAGCGCCAGAGGTTCGCGAATGTTTCCTCCAGATCTTGGACGAGGTCGAAGGCCCGCCGAGTTTTGATGACGATGTCGTCGACGTAGATCTCCAGATTCCGACCCAGCTGGTCGTGAAAACACTTCTGCATGCAGCGCTAGTACGTCGCGCCGGCGTTCTTGAGCCCGAACGGCATCGTGACGTAGGAGAAAGATCCGAAGGGCGTGATGAAGGACGTGGCCGACCGATCGGACTCACGCATAGAAATCTGGTGATATCCAGAGTACGCGTCGAGGAAGCTGAGGGTTTCGCACCCGACGGTGGAGTCCACCACTCGATCGATGCGCGAGAGAGGGAAGGAGTCCTTCGGGCAGGCCTTGTTGAGACTCGTGTAGTCAACGCACATCCTCCATTGTCCGGTCTTCTTTTTAACCATTACAGGGTTGGCCAGCCACTCGGGGTGGTAGACCTCTTGAATAAACTTGGCGTCTAGGAGCTTCGTCAATTCTTCCTCGATGCCTCGACGCTTCTCATCGTCGAAACGCTGGAGTCGTTGCTTGACGGGTTGAGAGCCTGCAATGATGTCAAGTGAGTGCTCGGCGACTTGTCTCGGGATGCCGGGCATGTTCGAGGGTGCCCAGGCGAAGACGTCCCGATTCTGGATGAGGAAGTCGACGAGCGCGCTTTCCTATTCGCAGGAGAGCGCTGTGCTGACCCTGGCCTTTTTGAAAGGATCGGCGGCGTCGACCGCCCCCTCTTTGGAGTCGTCGGCGAGCTTGAAAGAGGTCAAAGACGAGGCCTTGGGGTCGAGCGTCGAGGCCGACCCCTTGGCCTTGCGGATTTCGTCCAGCTGGGTTGGGGCAGAACGGGCGGCGGCCAGCTCGAAGCTCTCCTGCACGCACGCGAGGGCGTGCTGGAAGCGCGACGAGACAGGGATAACGCCCTTCGGCCTTGGACGTTGTCCCGCAGGTGAAGGCGTTGATGACGTCGGTGTCGCTGACGTCGGGCCACTCGTTGCGCTTTTGCGAGAAGCGCTGGATGTAGTCTTGGAGCGACACGTCAGGCCTCTGCTTGCAATTTTTAAGGTCTCAGGAATTACCTGGGCGCGCGTAGGTCCCCTGGAAGTTGCCGACAAAGATGCGGCGCAGATCACTCCAGTCCTGGATGCAGCCCTCGGGGAGGTGCTCCAGCTATCCTCAGGCCGAGTCGGTGAGGAAGAGAGGCAGGTACTGGATGGAGAACAGGTCGTCCGCTCCTCCGGCCCTGCAAGCGAGACGGTAGTCTTCGAGCCAGTGAATGTGGTTCGTTTCCCCATTATATCGGCAGATGGTGGTCGGGACACAAAATCTTTGCGGGAACTTCGCGCGTCGGATGAGCGATCCGAACGCTCTGGGCCCGACCCCATCAGGGCTTGGGCTCCTGAAGTCGAAGGAGCGGCGTCGGTAGTAGCGGTCGAAGGAGCGCCTCCACCGAGACTCGGCGCGAAGCTCGCTCCCTGCCTGTCGTCGAGCGTCAATGGTGCCACGCACGTCGCGGTCGGGGTCGAGCCGTGGGTGCACCGACCCCGCATGGTGTCGAGGGTTTCGTTCTTCGACTCGGCTGTCGTATGCTGAGCTTCGCCGATCATGGGATCGGCGGTTGCTTCGTGTCTCCGACTACTGAGGCCGGAGAGACGCTTCTGGTTATTGAAGCGCACGCGGTCGTACACTTCCCTCAACGCTGGATCTTCAAGAGCGGCGGTCTCGTCGAGGACGCACGCCGCTGCCGCGAGGTTCTCAAGCGGAGTGTCGAAGGTTGGCGGCCCTCCAGCTACGAGCTGCTGGTAAGTGGACCATCTCCGGGCTCGAGCTACGTCGCTGAGACCGGCTATAGCCTTGCCTCGAGGCTCGGGGCTGCAGGTTCGTCTCGAGGGCGGCCAGGCCTGGCCAACGGTGTCCACCGCGGGGCGCTGGGTGGGTTGGCGCCTGCGTGTTGCCGGGAGTCGCCGGTTCCCCGCCCTTAGGGGCGTGGAGCGTGAAGCACTCCCTCGACGGGTCGTGCCCCAGAATGGCTCCACCGGCACCGCGAAGCGCACTTCCTGCGCGGCACCTGAAGGCGAAGCTCGCCGCCTTCGTTGGCGACAAAGTTCAGGCTTCCGAAGCGGAAGGTCTGTCCAGAGGCGAAAATGGGGACGCGCCACGACCAGCCATCTCCGGTGATGGCGACCGTGAAGCCCTCGAAAGCGAAGGTGGGAGACCGAAGTGTCTCCTATGACGGCAAAGAAGGAAGCTATCGAAAAGTCGAAGCGCGCGCACACCAAAAGAATCCCCCTTCGTGACGCGTCAACTGTCGGCATTCTGACCATCGGCACAGTACGAAATACGATCGAAGGGGTGGTGTGCCTTCGTATTCGATATGGCTTAGTCTACGAAAGACTCGAGGAGTTTTTTATCTGGTTCGAGCCACCTCGAACGGTGTAATACCCTACGTCCAGAGGAGGGTTTATCTCGGTGAAAAAGTACAAAGGGTCGGATTCTCCCTCCGGGAGAGGATCCGGCGCCTAGATCGTGGGTGCTCGATGCACGTATTCATGGGGTTGCTTGCGCGTAGGCGTTTACGCGCAAGAGCTCTAGGTTTTGGTCTGTATGTGTTCGTTGTTGTCCCTCTTTTTATCGCTCCCCGGGCCTCCTTTATATAGGACGGTCCGGGGTTACAAAATGGTGGACCCTATGCGGTTCTACTGTCTCGCTGACAGATGGGTCCTCCACTAGCATCGTCATCATTCGTTATGCCCATGCGAGGGCGTGGTCCGTCGCGTCGCACGCAGCGGCGGGCACTATAGCATCAGTTCGACACTGTAGCGTCAGGCACAGTGCCGCCGGGTCTTGTCCGTTGACTCCTGTGGCCCGTCTGAGACTTTAGCTTCAGCTGGAGTGTCGTCGCAGTGAACCTGTCCCGTCCCGTCAGGACGGTTGGCGGTTGGCCACTAAAATAAATACGATATAACGCCGTACCTACCCTCGGGGGTCGGTCCCCGAGAGTCGGCTTTCGGAGGTCGATGTCACCGTGCGTCTTAACGCGGCTAAGACTTGGCTTTCGTAGATCATTGCCTTAGAGGTCGGACCGCGCGTTCCTGCGTTGTCATCCGACCCCAAAACCCCTCGGGGTACGCGTACAAGCACGAGTCGTTAAGTACCCGAGATACATGATCCCGATAAAGTGTATATGAGGTGGTTGCGAGAAAATCCGCTTTGACCGACCCTGCCACCCTCCCACTCATCACGTTGCAGCTCCAGCCTCCACCACCCTCCTGCTCGTCCATGCCGCTCCTGTGCCTAGCCTAGAGGTGGCAACAGGTCTTTCTCATTCTCATATTATTTAACTATTAAGTGAAAGTTTTTTCTCTTACTTATACCCACAGAGAATTTCACGGGTCTCAAATATCCATTAAAAATACGACTACAATTATAATTAGTTGTTGTATATATATTTATTATATATATTTAATATAAGTATTCAATTTATTGACACATAATAAGTTACAAAAAATACAAATTTGAATTAAATGTGACACATTAGATAAAATAGTATAAAAATAATCTATGTGATATAATATTTTATATATTTATATTTAATAAAAATATGTATTTTTTATATATCAGATATATATCGGCTATCGAAGACAGGTAGAACTTTTTCGTACACATACACGTTAAATTCACGTGTATAAAAACTCTCTCATATCTGTGCCGTTGCCATCTCTAGCCCAGCCCCTTCCAAAAGCGAGTTCCCTAAACAGGCCACCATCGCTTCTCTAAAACATTGCTTCTTGGTCCAGCAACATTTTGATTCTCCAAAATCATGACTTTGGGAGCAACGAAAAAGCAACAGCTCCCCAAACAAAGATCTAAGACTCGTTTCATTGAGTTTTGATACTTTGGCATAACTATGAGGATGATATATGGGACCATCCAAATGGATGATATGTGAGCCAATTTGTAATCCTTCTATCCATCTGGAGCACTTAATAAACGATTTGATCTATATTTTTCAAAATTAGTCAATTTCCCGGTGATTTTTCTTCTCAAACCTGGTGCCGATACACCACCGAGGACAACGTAGCTTAACCGGCGGGAACTCCACAAGTAGAAGCCCGCCACAGCTCGGCATACGAGTTGCAAAAATACTCCCACTTCTACTTCAGTGATGAACTCGGGGTCATCGAGTCTAACGGAGCCTCGTCACGCGCACCATTAACTCCTGCCTCACGACTCACCACGTTCTTCCGCCCCGGACCCGCTGACGAGCTGCCTGCCGACCATTTCTCTACTGATTTCAGTAAGGGTAGCCCGCGGTTTTATCGACGTCCCCGTAGCTTTCCATGTTGGTGAAGGTGACCATGGCTGCCACTTGCGCGCGAAAGCCCGGCTTCTGAATCCCAGACGCATGCTGTCGCCGAGGGCGCCCATCAATTCTACGCAAACCACATCAGAAGGGCACTTGTGGATGCAGTGTTGACTTTCATCTGGGGAATCAAATCAGTGTGCTCGAGCTAAGCAAGATTGCCAGCCATTCACGTGCCTGTCGGAGCAACCCCGAGCTACAGCGAAATGCATCCCCCTGGGGATACCATTGAGTGCGAAGTCAATGAAATACATCCTCCGAGGCATGGAGCAGTGTCGCTGTGCCCGAGTTCAAAGCCACTCCGACAAGCCGTGCGCCGGCGCATGCAGCAGCCACGGTGCTCATCATCAGCGGAGATGGCCATGGTGAAACAATCTTCCGGCGGCATCTCCCGGCCGTGCTTCTTCGTCGTGGCCGCGATACTCTGGGTCGTGATACTCTACCTGCGCCTCCTCGTCCCCATTGCGTTCTCGGAGCGCGTGGTGGCCCCGGCCGACACCGGCGGCGGGAAGGACCCCTGCCGCGGTCGCTACGTCTACGTCCACGACCTGCCCGCGCGGTTCAACGCCGACATCCTCCGCGACTGCGGCGCGGCGCGGGCCGGGTGGCCCAAGATGTGCGACGACGTGAGCAACGGCGGCCTGGGCAGGCCGCTGGCCGGCGGCGCGCTCACGGGCAGGACGGGGTGGTACGCCACGCACCAGTTCGCGCTGGACGTCATCTTCCACGGCCGGATGCGGCAGTACCGGTGCCTCACCAACGACTCCGAGGCCGCGGACGCCGTGTTCGTGCCGTTCTACGCCGGCTTCGAGTTCGCCGCGCACAGCTGGGGGTTCGAAGCCGCGGCGCGCGACGCCGAGTCCACGGACCTGATGCGCTGGCTCGTGCGGCGGCCCGAGTGGCGGAAGGCGGGCGGCCGCGACCATTTCCTCGTGGGCGGGCGCACGGCGTGGGACTTCATGCGTTCCGACCCCAACTCCGCCTGGGGCAACGCGTTCCTCTTGTCCCCGGCGGCCAAGAACATGACGCTCCTCGCCGTCGAGACGGCCACCTTCGGCTGGGGCAACGACTTCGCCGTGCCGTACCCGACCTACTTCCACCCACGCACGGACGCCGACGTACTGAACTGGCAGCGGAGGATCCGGAACTCCGACCGCTGGTGGCTCATGTCGTTCGTGGGCGCGACGCGGCCGGACGACGAGAAGTCGATCCGGTCGCAGATCGTGGCCCAGTGCACCACGTCGCCGTCGTGCCGGCAGCTGGGGTGCGCCTTCGGGAGTACCCAGTGCCACTACCCGGGCGACATCATGGTGCTGTTCATGAGCTCAACCTTCTGCCTCCAGCCGTCGGGGGACTCCTCGACGCGGCGATCGACGTTCGACGCGATGCTCGCCGGCTGCATCCCGGTGTTCTTCAAGCCCCGGTCGGCGTACCTCCAGTACCGGTGGCACCTGCCGAGGGACCACGCCACATACTCGGTGCTCATACCGGAGGAGTCCGTGCGCGCTGGGAACGTGAGTATTGAGGAGGAGCTGAGGAAGATACCGCCGGTAGCGGTGGAGAAGATGCGGGAGGAAGTCATCAAGCTCGTGCCGAGGCTGGTGTACGCCGACCCCAGGCACAACAAACTCCGGACAGTGAGTGATGCATTCGACGTCTCCATGAATGGAGTCTTGGAAAGAGTGAAGACGCAGATCAACGGGGGCGGCGACTATGGTGCGACAGCCGGTTGGCGGTGAATACCGTTAAGAGCCTCTGGCGGAGCATCAAGGTTTTTCTATACACAATATCTGCAAATCTTCGTGATGTCAGTATATCCAAGTTTAAAGAAGCCTCCATCGTATTATGTGGATTCAAGATTGTAGCTTAGCTTTAATCTGATATCAATTAATTTTAAGTCATTACATTTTCTCTCAAGGTAACAAACTAAAACTATATTCATAATACTTTAATTCAATCCCAACAACATTTCTAGCAGTTACCGTACAACCCAAGTGCCGTTTTTATAGATCTGTTTGGCTGGCCGTATGATTCAGACTAACTCGAATCTAGTGAGACATGTTCATTATAAGTAGATCGAATACATACAAGGTAGTATGTTTGATTAGTTACATGTAAGAGTTGAAAAGAGATAGCGTTTAATTGACGTACTGCATAAGTATGTAATATGTTAGCCTTATCGCAAAAAAGACTATGTTAGTCTAAAACAAAAATAAATATTAAATAGTAATAATCTAAGTTTAAATAATACTCTTTCCGTTTCAAAATATAAGTATTTCAACATTTAGTCAAAGTCAAATTTTTATCACTTTGACCACAAATAATATATAATTAATAATATTTATCATATAAAAATTATATTTTTTGAATTCATCATTAAATAAACTTTCATAAAAATTATATTTTTATATTAAAAATTATGTAATTTTCTAGATATTATTGGTAGAAGTCAAAATATTTTGACCTTATCCAAACCAAAAAATAGGAACGGATGTAGTAACATACTTCCTCCATCTCAAAAAAAAAGTGATGTTTTAACTTTTTAAATCAATGTTTGACTATTATTTTTTTAAAAATTATGAAAATACAAAAATAAATAAATTAAGCTTAAAGTACTTCTAATAATAAATTATTTCACGAAAAATAAATTATATTTTTACAATTTTTTTAAATAAAACGAATGATCAAAGGTAGATGTTTAGAAATTAAAAAACACTTATTTTGAGATGGAGGGAGTAATACATAATAGTGTATTATATTAAACTTTAAAAATTAAATTATTTAAATGTCATTAAATACATAATAGTAATTAATACTCTCTCTAGTCCGCAAAGAAGGTTGTTTTACACAATGACACGGTCTCTAAAACATAACTTTTTCTTCTATTTTTTATAAAAATATTTATTAAAAAATAACATATTTATATTTTTATAAAAGTATTTTTAAAGACAAATTTAATCATATAACTTTTATATTTCTAAACTTAACAATTTAAAACTTATTTGTTATTTATATTCTCAATGTTTGATGAGAATATTGTCTAAAACAATTCTCTTTAGGCCGTAGGGAGTAATAGATTATTTGCTAGTGCTGCATCCTGTGACCTAGCCAGCTAGGCTTGCCCGAAATGAACTCCCTCCACGAGCCAGACTGAGCAGTCACTCTCGCATGAGCAAAGCCAAGCTTTAATCCCCATTCCGTCAACCAATGACCGTTTGACTGCACGCGGTCAGCTAAATCAACATGGGTATGGACAACCAAATGCCCCCAGTGTACCGCTCCATCCATCCAAAAATAAGTTTACACTTGAGTTTTGTCCTATCAAAATTTAACCAATAATTTTTATAGAGACTTTAACATGACATATTTTAAAATTTGTCACAAAAATATTTTTTATAATTTAGAATTCGTAATGAAACTTCACATAGAAAAGGGTACCTCTCCCTCCTAAAATCAGTCATCAGCTAGTTCAAATTTGTAATATCTGGTGATAATAATTCCAGAATGGAGAGAGTAGCCCCTGGATCAGTCTCACCCAAGGTTTGTTTTGGCTTTGAAAACCGGCAGGGCATCGGTTTGATCGATTTCGCGAAAACCGCGAAAAGCCGGACAAATTTGAAAATCAATTTTTTTTTAGAGAAAACTGGCCAGTTTTATCGGCGACCGGTTTTCTGGTTTACCTTTTTTGAATTTGAAATCAAATCGGTTCGAGCGGTTTTTCAACGGTTTTTCTAGTTTACTGACTAGTTTGACCGGTTTTCGAATTTTCAATTTTTTTGAATTTTCAAATTCTTTTGAATTTATTAAACCTAAAACTGGCCGATGCTCTAAATCGACCGGACCGATTTCAACGAAAACCGTGAAAACTTTAAATTATTCATGAAAATTACTTATCCAATTTGTCCAAAAGTGTTTGGTAAAACAAATATAGATTATAGGTTGTGGGAACAAGAAGTGGTAAAAAACTACTATTTATAGCTTATAGTGCTAGTATAAAATGTAAAAATGATTATAGATATAATCATTTATGAATTTTAAATATTTGTTAGAGATTATAAGATAAGCTATCATAATCATTAGCAAAAGCACCTCCATAATCTATCCTAAACGAGGCCTTGGTATTACCATTTCACCATTTGTGAGATTTTGATCTGCCCTTCCGCGGCCACTTCGGTCAATGTGTGCATCTTACTGCCAGGAGAATACAAAACACAAAGCATTAGCACTGGAAAGCATGGATAAGCCAAACGCGTTGACACCCATAAGCAAGCCACCACGCTCGCCATTAACTCCCCCTGTCGCCGCTGCCTCTGCTCGACCGGCGTGTCGGGATCATGTACTTGGGTGCCTAACAGAGCGCGCTCGGACGCGCAAGATCGGGGGTCGGGCGATCGCGGGTTTCGACCATCCCCAACGACGATCTGCGGCGGTCACGTCTTAGCCACACGGGCACGTAAAAACCCCGGCCTTCGAAGGCTGACCCCCGGAGAGCGACCCCTGAGAGGTAGGTACCGCGTTATGGTACATTTACTCTGATGATCAACTGCCATCCGTTCTGACAGGACGGGACGAGATTCACCACGGTGACACTCCAACAGAAAGCTGCGACGGCTGCCGGACACGACGTGACAGCACTGTAACCGGCACAGTGCCACCAGACGAGCATCACAGTACCCGTCGCTGCGCACGACGCGACGGGTCGCGACCGCGCCTGGACGAAACGAAATGATGGCGACAACAACGGAAGAGCTCACCTGTCGGCGAGACGGCAGGATCGTGTTGTACCCACCACTTGTAACCCCGGGCCCCCTCCTATATAAAGTGAGGCCCGTGGAGCGACAAAAAACAACGACTACATCCCCACGAACCAACGCTCATACACGCACGAAAGAAAAAACCACGAGCTTCAGGGTCTTTGCATCCTTTCGAGCGAACACCCCCACTCGCCCAAATCCCGGATCCTCCCACGAAGAGAGGATCCCGCATTTGTAACATTATCATCGAGATAATCCGCTCTCTGGACGTAGGGTATTACACCGTTTAAAGTGGCTCGAACCAAGTTAAAATTTTCTAGAGTCTCCCCTCAGATTAGACCATATCGAATCCGAAGACACACCTCCCGCACGATCATATATTTACTGTGCCGGTGATCAAAACGCCGACAGGGCGCAGCTCGTCGGAGCCGCCGGCGACGGAGCTGACTTCCGGTTACTCTGCTCCTAAGCACGTGTTGCAAGGAGGCTCCGCTCTGTTTGCCTCCCCGGGCAACCAGACACAGGGGAAAACTGCTACGGTGTCGATTTTTAAAACCGTAAAAATTCGATTGATAAAATCGAGTAGTTTATCATTTTTGCTACTAACTATTTCGAGTGAAAATTAATTGATTTATTTAAATCGGACCGCATTAAGATAAAAACAACAGTTTTCGAATGGTTTACCCAGCCAGACCTGCCGCTGACAGTGGCAGGCTAAACAGACAACCTGGATTTGTTTAATCCCCCGCGAGGATGACCTGAGAATTGAGATCGTCGTAGCTTCTATGCCAGTGAGCTTCGATGTCGTTTACGTGGGAACGAAAATAGTTTATATAAATATTATTTTTACTGTATTTATAATATAAACAATAATATAAATAGATTGGAATAAGCACTGCCTCGTTGGGTGACCCAATGCCAGCGATTGGAGATTGGACCAATGGAAATGCTCGTCTTTTGATGGCCCCTGCATCGGGCGCTTCAAACGTCAGCGCCTCGGATCCCACGTCGACGAACAAGACGACTCTCAACAGTTCCACTGACCAGCCAGAGCCCCGTGCTCCACACCTCCGTACGACATGAAGCGACACCACTCCGGCGAGCTGCCGCTGTCGGCGCCGGCAGGCGACGGCGTCGGCCGCCTGCGAGCTGTGGCGGAGGAGGAGGACGCGGAGCCTGACAAGCACGGGAAATACGAGAAGGCGAATCGCCCCTGCTCCAACCTCTGCTTCCTTCTCCTGCTCGCGGCCACCGTGTCCTTGATCTTGCGCCACTGGTACGCCGCGGGCAGCGCGGGCGGCGTGGTGAGCATCGAGGTGGTTCCCGGTCCGCCGCGGTCGCTGGCCGGCGCTCGGAAGATCGTTCCGATCGCTCGCGGGGGGCAGTCGGGTGACTCGGGTTCCCAGCACTCGCAGCCTGCTGCGGACGCCAGCGGCGAGTCTTCGTCTTCGGGATCTTCGGTGACGGGCTCCAAATCTGAAACTGGTGATAGACCGTTGTCGAAGGACACTGCCTCTGCGGCGGCTCACAGCGACCACCGCGTCGCCCGCGCGATGGCGAAGGTGGACGTCAAGGGCGACCTGTGCAACGGGCGGTACATCTACGTGCAGGAGCTCCCTCCGCGCTTCAACGGGGACATGGTCCGGAGCTGCGGGTCGCTCTCCCCGTGGTCGGACATGTGCGGGTACACGGCCAACGGCGGCTTCGGCCCTCAGCTAGTCGGCAGCAGCGACGGCGCGTTCCAGGAGACGGGCTGGTACGACACCGACACGCACGCGCTGGACCTCATCTTCCACGACCGGATCAGGCAGTACGAGTGCCTCACCGACGACCCGTCCCTCGCGGCCGCCGTCTTCGTGCCGTTCTACGCGGGCCTCGACGTGGCCCGGCACCTCTGGGGCTCCACCGTCGCGGCGCGGGACGCGCTGGCGCGGGAGCTGGTGGACCTGCTCACCGCGCGGCCCGAGTGGCGCGCCTTGGGCGGCCGCGACCACTTCTTCGTCGCGGGTCGCACCACGTGGGACTTCCGGCGGCAGGCCGACGGCGACGCGGAGTGGGGGAGCAAGCTGCTCCTCCTTCCCGCCGTTAGGAACATGACCGCGCTCGTCGTGGAGGCCAGCCCCTGGCACCTCAACGATGCCGCCGTCCCGTACCCGACCGCGTTCCACCCGGCGTTCGACGATAACGTCTTCGCCTGGCAGGAGCGGGTACGCGGCGTCGACCGCCCGTACCTCTTCTCCTACGCCGGCCCGCGCTCCGGCACCGACGACGGCAAGTCCATATCCGGCCACCTCGCCGAGCAGTGCGCCGCGTCGCAAAACTGCTCGTTCCTAGAGTGCAGCAAGGGCTCCGGCAACACGTGCGACTCCGCGGTCAGCGTCATGTATCACTTCCAGAGCTCGACGTTCTGCCTCGTACCACGCGTCAGCACGTCCACGAGCCGCTCTGCTTTCGACGCCGTGCTCGCCGGCTGCATCCCAGTGTTCTTCCACCCCGGCACGGCGTACGTGCAGTACGCCTGGCACCTTCCGAGGAACCACGCCGACTACTCTGTGTACATCCCCGAGGAGGACGTCCGGAAGAACGTCAGCGTGGAGGCGGCGCTGCGCCGGATACCGCCGGAGACGATCAAGGCGATGAGGGAGACCGTCATCGGCCTCATCCCCACGGTGGTCTACACCGACCCCTCGTCGAGGCTGGACACCGCGATGATGGACGCGTTCGACGTTGCGGTGAAGGCCGTGATCGACAAGGTGGCGAAGATGCGGAGAGACGGCGCCGAGGAGGAGAAGCTGGAGATGTATAGCTGGAAGTACCCGTTGCTGCGAGAAGGGCAAAAGGCAGAGGACCCTCACGAATGGGATGCCCTGTTCGCATTCAGTTAGCTCGACATTATCAGTGCGGTTAAGCGTACGATGGAAAACTAAAATTTAGGGGCATTTTAAACTTTATTTAGGATTTTTTCCGTCATTATCTGAACTGTACCAATGATTTTTGGCGAAGTTGGAGTTAAAATTCCTGCATTTCAAGCAGCCCTTGACAAATGTTACCCTGGTTCTTACTGCTGGACAAGATCATTGTAGTCCCTCCAGTTTAAAAAATATTGATATTATTGATTTTTAATATTAACTTTAACAATTTATTTTATTAAAAAGTTGTTCAAATATGTAAAATTATTGGTTATGTTTCAAATAGCATTAATAATAAAGCAAATAGTAACAAAAATATATTATAATTTTATCATACTTTTAAAATAAAATAAATGGTACAAATTGATAATAGAAGTCAATGATATAGTATTTTAAAATCGAAGAGAGCAGTATATTTGGCTACCCTGCAGATCATGAACATGCATCTCTCACAATGTTCGCAGTTTGGGTCTTCCACAGTCACAATGAAAGATGCTCTTTTTGTTGTTTTCCCCTTTGTTGTACACCTATACTCCTGCGCAATATTTTTTAAAAAAAAAAACTACATCCTAGGCTTGAGCTTATCACACTCGTGATAGGGCAATTCATAATCTTTATATATTAAACCACAAGTGTTCTTTCAACTTTCATTGTGCTATGTCATCTTAAATTATATTAACTGTCGGATTAAAATCTAACGGTGAATATTAGAAATTAGAAAAAAAATTCTTTCTCCGGTCAATGTAGGAGCGTGTTTCTACTCGACGGAAGCAGACATAAACAATCGTGCCATCGCTCTAACTTTTTCAGGTTTAACATAAATTTTGACTATAGTCATATTTAATTTTTTATAAATTTCATATATTATAATTTGCTTTATCATTAAAGTTATTTGAATCACAACTTAAAATTTTACATATTTGATTTAATTTTTTAGATAAGTTGAATAGTCAAAGATGATATTAAAAATCAACAGTAAACAATAATTTAGAACGCGCAAGCGTTCTCTCAACCCTCGTTGCGCTACGTCACCCTAAAAAATATTAACCGTCGGATTAAAATCTAACGGTGAATATTAGAAAGAAAAAAAACCTTTCCTCGATCAACGTAGGAGCATGCTTCTACTCAGTGGAAGCAGATATGAACGGCCGTGCCATCGTCCTAGCTTTTTTAAATTTAACATAAATTTTGACTATGGTCATATTTAATTTTTTATAAATTTTATATATTATAATTTGCTTTAACATTAAAGTTATTTAAATCACAACTTAAAATTTTACATATTTGAATTAATTTTTTAGATAAGTTGAATAGTCAAAGATGATATTAAAAATCAATGGTAAACAACAATTTAAAAATAAAAGGAGTATGTGGCAGTACACATGAACAATGACCTAGATATAAAAAATTAACTGTAACTGTTTTGTTAAATCAAGTTTACTTTTGCTATAGACTCAATAGAACTATTTCAAAAGATATAACGAAAGTTATTATAAATTTATTCTACTTCTATGTTTTACATGTATGTGCTACAATTAAAAAGCTTTATATGTAATAAAAATATATATTTAGATAACTTAAATTTTTTTATCTCATAAAAATGCTTTTGATTACTATGAAAACTAAGACTCCATCTTTTTTCTGCTTACAACTCCGGTAAAAAAAAAATTAGCTTTGAACACAATATTTTAATCAAACATTGCCAATATAAATTAGAAATAATTTTAAATTTATTAATTTACATAATTCGAAATAATTTGTTTTAAAAATACTTTTTAAAAAGTGTATCGATGCTACCTTTTATTAAATATTTTATAAATAACAAGGGTCACACTTATACTTTGAAGATCATGTCGACAACTTATTTTTGAGACCGGAGTATATGTTTATGAAACTTTGTCATCCATATCAAGCAACTATACTTTTATTTGTTAAATAATAAATTTAAAATATACTGCTCAACTAGGGGTGCACAACAAAAACATATATGAAAAATGCGGCAATTGCCGCGCAGATTTTCTAGTCTTTATATATTAAAGCGCAAACATTTTCTCAACTCTCGTTGCGCCACGTCACCCTAAAAAATATTAACACTAGGATTAAAATCTAACAGTGAATATTAGAAAAGAGAAAAAAATCCTTTCTCGGGTCAATGAAGTAGCGTGCTTCTATTCGGCGGGAGCAGGCATGAAGGACCGTGCCATCGCCTTAGCTTTTTCAGGTTTAACATAAATTTTGACTATGGTCATACTTAATTTTTTATAAATTTCATATATTATAATTTGCTTTATCATTAATTATCATTAAAGTTATTTGAATCACAACTTAAAATTTTATGTATTTGAATCAATTTTTTAGATAAATTGAATAGTCAAAAATGATATTAAAAATCAACAGTAAACAATGATTTAGGAATGAAGAAAGCATGTGATAGTATACATGGACAATAGCATAAATATAAAAAATTAATTGTAACTGTTTTTGTTAAATCAAATCTACTTTTGCTATAGATTCAATAAAACTTTTCTAAAAAATATAAAAGAAGTTTTTATAAATTTATTTTACTTCTATGTTATAAGCTACAATTAAAAATCTTTATATGTTATGAAAATATATATTTAGCAAACTTAAATTGTTTTATCTCCTAAAAATGCTCTTTGATTATTATGAGAACTAAGATTCAATCTTTTTTCCGCTTACAACTCTGGTCTAAAAAAAATAGTAGCTTTAAACGTAATGTTTTAATCAAACATTGCCAATATAAATTAGAAAGAATTTTAAATTTATTAAGTTACAAAAATAGAAATAATTTGTTTTAAAAATACTTTCTTAAAAGTGTACCGATGCTACTTTTTATTAAATATTTTATAGATAACAAGGGTCACACTTATGATTTGAAGACCATATCGAAATTTTTTTTAAGACCGGAGTATATGTTTATGGAACTTTGTCATCCATGTTAAAGCAACTATAGTTTTATTTGTTAAATAATAAATTTAAAATATACTGTTTCAACTAGAGGTGCACAATAAAAACATACTCAAAAAGCGCAGTAATTACCACGTAAATTTTCTAGTTACTTTCTAATCAGGTTGTGATTGGAGAATGACAACATATACGGAGACAGAACACACTTCTTAGACTCGTGCACGGCCCAGTGTAGGAGCAGGAGCCTCGCAAATATGGTCCATCTGTATAGCCCAAAGTCATGTTTGCGTACTACAAATATGGGCCCAGGCGTCGTAGGTCCGGGGTTGGATTCCTACTTAAATTGAGAAACCAAATTCACAAAAAATGAAATAAAACGGGAAAGTGTTTTTGATCCGTAGAGTTTATCAAACAGGGAAAATTTTGAGTGCAAATCATGTGATTTGAGTATAACTGTGCAAACATATCATATTAGCCGTCAGATCAAAATCTAACCGTCTAACGTCTTCTCGCCATCCGACCTCTACTTATTTACGTGAAACCCCTGAAGAAAAAGATTTTTTTCATCAAAATCCCCCTCCGTCTTCTTCCCCATCGATCTGTACTCAGAACAGAAACTAAACTGCTGCACGGGCTTTGATCTGGACAATCGATGGGGATTTCTCTCATGGTTCTAATTGGCCTGCCATGCTTGTCCTTCACTTAATCATCCTCTTCATCTTTCTTCCTCCCTCTAGGGTTGGCCTGAAGTCCATGAGCAACTGTGTTGCAAGTTTGCAAGAGATGGCCGTGAGGGTCCATTGGTACCGAAGCTCGCTCCGCAGGCCGCGGCTTGATGCCTTGCGCCACCGCAGCTTCCTTGTCCAGCATCAAAAAAGGTAGCCGATTGTTCTCAGGAGGAAGATAGATCCAACAAGAACGATAAATTGTGGAAGGAGTATTCACGAGAAAGTTAAGGGCTGTTTGGTTCATATCTCATACTAACTTTATCAAAGTTTAGCGTTACTAACTTTATCAAAGTTTAGCGTTACTAACTTGATGGTAATTCTAAATTATTGGTAATAAAAAAACGTTTGAATTATTGCTTTACTAAATTGATGGTAACAAGCAAGAAATTATTGTTTGAATTGTAACTTTACCAATATTTGGTAACGATATTAACATAATATATGAGATTCAAAAATTATTAAATTTTTTACATCAAAATGTAGTCAAGTTAAATCTTATTTTATAAATTTAATTATAAGAAGTACAATGGTGAAAACAAATCATAAATCGGATATACTATTAAAGAGATACAATGGTTTGAAGTATTTGAATCCAAAAGTTTTGAAATCTGTGCCACCTCTTACTACACGCCACGTCATATCATTGTCAATTTTGGCCACCGACAGAGCAACGGCGAGCATTTTTATCGCCGCCGAAGACGCCACATTGACTGTGTTGGAACGAGCGCGTTGCCAAATTCGTTGGCACTCCAAAATTTGATCAATAACCAAATAACTTCCAAATTTTTTAGGCTCACCAATATTTGGTAAGGTGCATGATGGTGGCAATCCAAGCATACCCTTGTATTCTTTGGGGGCTTTCACGTTGATGAGTAGAGGTGGGATGGTGGGGAGATACTGAACGCTTAGCATTTTGATCCAACGACTAATAAAATGTGTTTGTATTGTTGCACTCAAATCATTTTTGCACTGAAAATTTCCTCGGCGATTGGATTTCTTACTTTGTTGGTTGTTGCTGCTATGTTTAGTTGTATTTTTTTTTCCATGTACTGTGTAGCTCTCCAAGACTATTTACTTGTATTTACTCATGTTTTAATTAATAAAATTCTCACTATCTTGTGTCGGTTCCATTAATAAAAAAGGTTCTAGAGCAACATGACGATTTCCTCAACCTGTGCCAGTGTTTAGAGCTACTTTAGAACATAGAATTTTAAAAGAATCACACAGAAATTTCACAGAAATTAATTCAAATTTATAAAAACTATAGAAAATAAAAATAATTCTCGCCTTCCAAAGTATGCCTTAGAGAGCTGAAAAGCAACACTAGATAATGCCAATTTTTTTTTACAGGTTTGATGCCCACAGCAATGTGTTTTTGGTCCTAGTCTCCCGCATCTGGCACTGCCGTCAGCCTACCTGTGCTATAGCGACTCGTCACCGCGAAACACGCGCGCACGCGGCCCTAGGCCCCTGTTATAGTATCAGTGATTCACCTTTCTCGATCTCCATCGGTTTAAGTTTAAATTCGGACGGATAAAAATAAATTGTATCCTCACTTCTATTTCACGTTTTCGCTCATTAAAGTTGTAATGTTAAAGTATAAATAAATTATTTAATTTTTTTATTAATTTAAGCTTTGAAATTAACTGATTAATACATGTAACTCAATATTATTAAAATTAAGATCTCAAATTTAAATGTGATAAGCGCTAATTTATCAAAATAAATTATAGCCCTAGCTCGTGGACTGCTCGTGGCTGCCGGCCACGGGAGCAGCGGAGCCGGTTCGCTGGACTGGCCCTTCTGCCCTTCTAGAAGTAGTAGCAGCAGTCCTTGAACATGATTGATCGCCATGCTTTAGCTTGATTATGCTCAGTAATATGGTAGGAGATATGGCAGGAGTACTTCGTTTCTAAATTATTGTCATCGTTAATTTTTAATATCAACTTTAACTTATTTATTTTATTTAGAAAAGTTCAATGAATATTATATATTTGGTTTTAATTTACTTTATCATTAAAGGTATTTAAAATGGTGATATTTCTGAGTACATTGCATATCTTTTTTCACTCATAAATTTAGATTATTTGAGTTGTGTTTGACATTTATCTTACTTGAAAAAACTAGTAAATATCTTTTTTATACGTTTACCACTATCGTATATTGTTACCAAAACATTTTGAATAAGATAGATTTTGTTAAATATATGATGTTAAAGGTTAATGGCATCAGATAAAAAAATGGATGGAGGACATAAATACCAAGGATATTAAACTTACTAAATTCGAGGAAAATAGAAATCAACAAAATTTGGTCTGTCTTTCCTTCATCTTCAGCTTATACAAAATCTTCAAGAAGATTACTGTGAAATTCCTGTTCTAAATGAGGCTCTACTTGTACATATACTTCAAGAACCTAGAAAACACATTTTTCATACATAATTTTAGATTATGGGTATACACTTATCCCGCCAAATGAATCTATAGAGTAATAGAATGGCAATCATTCTGACTACATAATATTCATTGTATCAACAAATAATTTGAGGAGATTAATATTCATTGTAAATGAATTGCTTATATTTATTTGATCTACTGTAGAATCTCCCTACTAATAAATCTCGAGATGCTGTGTGCAAAGCCACTGCAAACAACGCCTTAGTACACTCTTACTCGATGAAGCCCAGTGGTGCCATGCCGATGGACTGCCAAAGCCAGAAAGATGCCGCGAACGCCTCCACCAAGCTCGAGGCCGGCAGCTGTGGGATGCTTTGGCCGTCCCGAATATGCTACGCCGCCGTTCTCTGCACCGCCTTCTGGGCATTGGTGCTCTACCTTCAGCTCGCCACATTAGGCAACGGCAGCGGAGAGGTATCCGTCCTGTTCAACCCGTCGGCGTTCTCCCTTCCCCTTCTATCCGGCGGCCGGCGCCCTCCACTCGAGCAGTCGCCACCGCTCCTCGACGGAAAGGCACCATCTCCGCCGCCGGAGCACCGCTGCGCGGGTCGGTACATCTACATGTACGACCTGCCGCCGCGCTTCAACGACGACCTCGTCCGCGGCTGCAGCAACCTCCGGCCGTGGATGGACCTGTGCCCGTACGTGGCCAACTGCGGCATGGGCCAGGCGCTGGGCGACGACGAGGGGGGCGTCTTCCCGGGCCGCGGCTGGTACGACACCGACCAGTTCATGCTCGACGTCATCTTCCACTGCCGGATCAAGCGGTACAAGTGCCTCACCGACGACCCGGCCCTCGCCGCCGCCGTGTTCGTGCCGTTCTACGCTAGCCTGGACGGCGGGAGGTACCTATGGAACAGCACCGCGACGCGGGACGCGCTCGCGCTGGACCTCGTGGCGTGGCTGGAGCGGCGCCCGGAGTGGCGCGCCATGGCCGGCCGCGACCACTTCCTGGTGGCCGGCCGGACCACGTGGGACTTTCGGCGGGAGACCGACGCAGACGAGGAATGGGGGACCAAGCTGCTCAACCTCCCGGCCGTCCGGAACATGACGGCGCTTGTTCTGGAGACCAGCCCGTGGCACCCGAGGGCCAACCTCGCCGTGCCGTACCCGACGCACTTCCACCCGGAGACGGCTGCCGACGTGGCCGCCTGGCAGGAGAAGGCGCGCCGGGCGGAGCGCAAGTGGCTCTCCTCCTTCGTCGGCGCGCCGCGCCCCGGGAGTAACAAGACCGTCCGAGCCGAGATCATCCGGCAGTGCGGCGCGTCCAGCCGCTGCAATCACTTCCAGTGCACGAAGCCGTCCGGGACCGCGCCGTCCAGCTGCGAGTCGTCGCCGGGCGCCGTGATGCGCGTCCTCGCGAGCTCGACGTTCTGCCTCCAGCCGCGCGGGGACACGCCGACGCGGCGGTCCACGTTCGACGCCGTCCTGGCCGGGTGCATCCCGGTGTTCTTCCACCCGGACTCCGCGTACACGCAGTACACGCGGCACCTCCCAAATGACCCCGAAACGTACTCGGTGCTCATCGCGCACACCGATATCGCCGGCGGAAACGTCAGCATCGAGGAGACTCTGAGCCGGATCCCGCCGGAGACGGTGGCCGCGATGCACGAGGAGGTGATCCGGCTCGTCCCGAGGGTGGTGTACGCGGACCCGAGGTCGCGGCGCGTGGACTTCGAGGACGCCTTCGACGTCGCGCTGGAGGCGGTCATCGACCGGGTAGCCAAGCGGCGGCACGAGGCAGCTCCGCCGTCAAGGAACGCTGATGGCGATGCGTCGTCGGTGATCGGCTAGCTGGGGGGTTCTTGCCGATGATTCCGTTCGCGTCACGTGCAATCTCATCGATCGCGAGGTGCGCGCATGCATCTCGGAACATTTGACGGAGTGTTCAACGCGTGGCCCATGAGTTTAGGATCGTGTGCCCATGGAGCTGCGATTTTGTCGGCTGGCAAAATCTGTGGCGCCGGAATAGCAGGATCACACGTGCCTGCGTTCCATATACTAGTAGGAGTCTATTCTGTTCATGAACCTTCCATATCGATTCAGCGCGTGGGTCTGTCAGGTTTCTCAAACGCACAAATAACGCAGGAAAGAAATGCCTGGAAAGAGTTTTGTCGGTATAACTCTACTTGCTGTTTTTTAGCCAGAATACTTCTCCTGATTTTAAATAGTAAGATTCGCGATATGACTGGTATAAATTTGCAGTCACTGATATCAATATATAAAGGTGGTTAGAGCATGAATAGAAACAGATTGTTAAATTTTTATAAGCAGATTTTCTACTGTAAACACCCGCGTACCGAAATTAAGATCCTCTACCTTCATAAATTCAAATTTACACTGAGTGACAATCGACCACCGACGGTGGCTAGCCGTCATGTTATGAAGTTAGAGGATCTCAATCCCACATATCCTGCTCAAATCGGTACTTTCTCGATGCAATCTCATTGAAGTCAGCTGCCTTGTTGGCATTGTTGCGAATTGATGGAGAGACGTATCCCAATCTGCTACAAATGCAAGATGGGATGCGGATCAAATTGCAAGTGAGGCGGGTTTGGTTGCCATACGAGCTGAACTGTTAGTCGTAAATTAAATATGTAGGTTTTACAAAAACTCACAAACCGCATCATTTGACATAAAGAAAATATGCGATCATTACGGGACCTATAACTTATCTAGTCAATACATAATTCATCACTCTATTATTACATACATATACATATACATATATATATATATATACACACACACACATATATATACACATATATATATATATAATTCAAAAATATTAGTAACTTTAAATTATTTTTTTATTTACTCTAGTGAGTTTAAAGTTGAACCTTAGAATTAAAATCTTGCGTTTACACTATAAAATTTCAATAAATTTGAATAAAATTTGTTGAAAAATATTCTAAATAATAGTAAGCAACTTCATACAAATTAGTATAAGTAGAACAAATATAATAAAGTGGCGGGTGTTTGTGAATTGTTGCGGACGTACCTGCTTGTCTAGTGAGATTTGTGGGTGGATCATTGTTAAACCGCAAAAAATATATTGTTAGTTCGCAAGAGCCACTAACATAGATTTTACGAAGCGAGTATATGGGTTCGCAATAAAGCCCACCCCACTTGCAACTTAAGATGCGGATGGGCAGAGCGTTGATGCAACAAGAAAGTATTTTTTGGGTTGTCGTAATTAGCCTCCTCCCTTTGTTGAGAAATGGTCCAGCGCCAGGCCCCTGCCGCAGCTCACCAACAGCAAAGCCAGAGCTTCGCGGCAAGCGCGGACAATGTTCTTTTGAGCTGGAGCTTTAAAAAAAAAATGTCTGTAGCTAATTGAAAAGCTGATAGATAGAATAATGACTATTAATTTTTATAATATATATTTAACTTTTTTACACACCAAAAGTCAGAAAAGCAGTTATAAATGAGTTTTTTAATTTTTAGTTTATTTTCTCAAAAGCTAACTTTTTAGTATTTTAAAAATCAACATTTTAAAACTTTATTTATTTCACCTTTTCGGATTTCAACTTTTCTAAAAAAAAACCGAAAAGCTGAAACAAAAGGACTCACTCGCGGCGACAGGCCGGCTCCAGCACAAATCCGCTTGGCTGGGGTGCTGTTCGTCGGACGCCTACAGGCGACAGGCCCACAGCCCTGCCCAGCTGCTGCAATTTTTTGAGGCCACGAACGAAAGCTGCCCATATGTATGCCGCGCGGCCCACGGCCTATTACAGTACAGTAATTGGGATTATGTCCATTTGGATTGGGGGGGGGGGGGGTAAATACATTTTCTCAGTAAAAATAAGAGAGATTTGTGTACAAGACACCGAGTTTGAAAATTCTTGTATATAGCACATTATTTTTTGTTGAGAAAATTTCTTCTATGGCCTCAAAAAAATTTACCAGTTTCTTCTATGACCTTTTTGGAAATGAACTTTACTTTGAGGACCAAATTTCGGTTTTCATTCCTCAAAGTGAAGTTCATTTCAAAAAAGACCATAGAAGTAACTGGTGAAATTTTTGAGGCCATAGAAGAAATTTTCTCTTTTTTGTTTTTAGGACACTAAACGGTGTCCTACAAACAAGAATTTTCAAACCCTGTGTTTTGTAGACAAATCTCCCTAAAAAAATAATTTTTGTGAAATTTCTAAAACATTTCCGTGAAATTTCTATGTTCCAAAGATGACCTAAAATTTAAATTATGGATAAAACGCCCGAGATACCAGCTGCAAACGCTCAAGCCTACGAGCTAGTACCTCAATTTCAGTATACTCTCTCCGTTTTAAATTATATGTCATTCGAAACTTCTCAACTTTTCTTAAATTACAAGTCACTCTTACTTCCCAAAATATTTCTCTTTTCTCAATATTTCTATCTCTCTTCTCTTGTTTTCACTTTTCAGTACATTTCAACTTTTTCATTATCCTTAATTCTCATCCTCTGTAAATTGGGACCGATGTGGTATAAGTATTCCTAGTTTACTCAAATTCATTTAACTTTAACTTAGTAATATCTAAAATATAAAACAAGTTGTAGTATAGAGATTACATATTATAAAAAATTTTACTTCATGACGATTCAAATAACATAATTTGCATAAAATAAAATATTATTGATTCCCTATTATTATTTGTCAAAGTAATAGAAGTTTGACTATGATAAAAAAATTAGAAATATTTACATTTCAGAACGGATGGAGTAAACGTCAAGCTCGGGCGTGAGACTACTATCAGTACGGGTGAGAAATGTTACTTCATCTATTGCCCGCGAAGAAAAATATACCCACAACCACAAGCATGGTCATTTGCCCGTCAACATATAAATACAACCAATTTTTTTTTCTTGCTACGGAAATACAACCAACAATTTCATTGCATCAACAACAAAAGCTTGCGTGATTTTGAGAGCTCTTAGTGAGAAGCTAAATAGTTCAAATTGTAATTCCATAAATCTTATATTTTTTGCGATGTCCATAAATCTTATATAACTTGCTTGAAATTATGATCAGTGAAGTAAAATGTCTTCTTGGTAAAAGGTTTGTTTAAAGACGAGAAGACAAATGAATCTAATTTTTTTTCTGACTCAAGTTAACTACGAGTAGTAACGATCAAGATTAATCTTCTTTCGCCGTAACCGTGCGATTCTGTGAATCCAGGTGTGAATCTAGGAGGATTCTCAGAACCAGACGGACGCCTGAACTATGCCTGGGATTATAAAGTCGGCCGAACTATACTAGCTTCTGCAATATCTACCGACCCAACAGACAGAGACAAGCGTCCCAGAAACAGAAAGGCCAGCGTTCGAACGCTCCATTTTCCTCTGCCTTTCATCCCCTGCCGCGTGCCGTCGAAGTTTCCGAGGCAAACATGGTGCCG
The DNA here is from genome assembly GCA_001602295.1 of Zoysia matrella. NCBI lineage: Eukaryota > Viridiplantae > Streptophyta > Magnoliopsida > Poales > Poaceae > Zoysia > Zoysia matrella. The sequence goes on from BCLG01002007.1 coordinate 50,969, forward strand.
GGGGACTTGCCCGACGACGAGTCGCCGGCGGCGCTCGCGGAGCAGCTCTTCGGCAGCGGCGACGACCCCATGGCCTTCATCGACGACACGGTACGTGTGGTCATGGTTCTTCAAGTTCGGTGGTTCTTGCGGTTCTTCGTTGCGAAATGAATAAATGATGGAACGCGAGGTCCGTTCTTGCAGGAGTTGGAGGTGGTTGCCGCGACTGGAAAGGACGGCAAGGAGGAGGAGGAGCTCAAGGGGCTGTCGAATAAGGACGTGTTCCCGACCCTGAACACGAAGGCGCTTCCGGAGGCTCCGGCAACTGCCCCACGGACGCAGAGAAAGGGGGTGCGGCCGAGCCAAGGGGCGGCGTCGAGCCTCCCTCCCGCGCTCCGGCCGGGGACTCGGGCTCCGGCGAAGGCAGGGCGGCAGTGCCGACACTGCGGGACGGAGGGGAGCTACACGCTGTGCAACGTGTGCGGCATTCAGTACAAGAGGGGAGCGCTGCTGCCGGAGTACCGGCCGTTGAACATCCCCACATTCTCTCCGGATCTGCACTCCAACCACCAACAACGCGTCATCGACATGGCCCGCTCCCGGGAGGAGGAGAAGAAGGAGTCCTTCCTCAGCGACGCCGACCTCGAGGCCATCATCAACGACCCGGTACGTGTGGCCTTGGTTCTTCGAGTTCGTGTTCTTGCGGTTCTTGCCTTCTTGGTTGCGAAATGATGAAAAGCAACGTCGGTTCTTGTCTTCTTGCAGGCGCTGCAGGCGCTTGCCGCTAGTGGCATGGACGAGCATCGCGACTGGGTGTTGAAGAACGCGTTCCAGCCGGGTACTCTGGCTCCGACGAAGGCAGGGCAGCAGTGCCGACACTGCGGGACGTATGAGACGCCGCTGTGGCACATCTGCACGGGACCGGAGGGGCGCTTCGCGCTGTGGGGCATCCAGTACTGCAATGTCACGCTGTTGCCGGAGTACCCGCCCTTGAAGACTCCCACCTCCCCGGCTCTGCACTCCGACTGGCGCCAATGCGTCATCGACACGGCCCGCTTTCTGGAGGCGGAGTGGTCCCGCAGTGGCATCGGCCTCGAGGCCTTCCTCAGAGACATGGTGCGTGTGGCCATGGTTCTTCTAGGGGTTCTTGCCTTCTTGCTTGCGAAATGACGGAAAGCAACGTCGGTTATTGGCTTATTGCAGGTGTGGGACATGCTTGCCGCGAGTGGCCATTACAGCAAGGAGGAGCTCGAGTCGCTGTCGAAGGCCGCGTCGACCCTGGACACGATGGCGCTTCCGGAGGCCGCTGCGACGGCCCAGCTGCCGCAGACAATGGGTGTGCGGTGGAGCCGTGAGGCGGCGTCGAGCCCCCTTCCTGCGCTCCAGCCGGGGAATCTGGCTCCGGCGAAGGCAGGGCAGCAGTGCCGACACTGCGGGACGTATGAGACGCCGCAGTGGCGCATCTGCACGGGACCGGAGGGGCGCTTCACGCTGTGCGACGCGTGCGGCATCCAGTACAGCAATGTCACGGTGCTGCCGGAGTACCGCCCTTGAAGAGTCCCACTCCCCGGCTCTGTAGAGGCCAAGGCATCGCCGCAACCGTCGCTGCCGGCGACTGACAAAGGAATTTAGAAAGATAAACACAATTTTTCTTGATATTCATTCAGTCTATTCTCGTGGAGTGCAGATGTTTGATTAGGAATTGCTAGGGATTAAAGCGTTTTGGAATTAGGATTAGAAACAAGGAAATAGGATTAGCAAAGTGTAGAGATTCTTGATCTTGCTTTTTGCACTTCTTGGCTATGTCAACTGAGCTGTTTTTGTTGCAAGAAGGTATTCAGGATATAATCTGCATGATGCATTGATATCACCCATTTCACCTCGCAAAATTAATTGACAGTGAAAATTATTTGATCCACAAAATATTCTTCTATTTTTCATCTTTTTAGAATTACAAGGACATTGCCATTCATGAAAAACGAGCATGTTAGCAAGTTTGTTTTTCTGTGAGTGAAGTGCATAGCCTGTTTCCAACTTATCCAGGAGTGTCATCTAGTTACCTGGTGATTCCCTCGTGTAATTCAGATAGTAATACAAAAGATGAGTTCATATATTTCAGTGATACGGCAACAAGAGACACTAAGTAGGTATATCAATGTTAATTAGAGTGATTTGGAGCACGAGTGAATCACTTACAAAGTATAGAGACCTGGATGTGTGAATTAAGAATTCAGGGACATAGATAACAGTCCAGGGACTGGCCGTGTACTTCACTCCTGTTTCATAGAGTACTTTATTTCCTGTTTCTCCTGGTGAACTGAAAGCTAAATGGCTAATATTAGTATGAAACAACCATATGGCTCATCTGAATTCTGAACATGCAGTGTTGCTTCATTTTAGCTTGTGTTTTCTGAGGTGACGATTGTTGGATTCAATTCTGCAAAAGTGGGACCTGCCAATTGCAGTACATAAAAGGACGCCCGTTGCCGAGTAGGGCAATACCCATTGGTGGTATGGGTCCCTTGCCTTGCTAACCTTTTCCTTGTCGTGGAGGATCGACGGGGAGCAGCACGGTACTTGTAGCGGACCTTTCGTTCGAAACGATGCAAACAATAATGGTGGGAGTTTTTGCATATAAAGGTTTGTAAGAAAACCTACTCCATGTTGCTTGAAGATTAAATTGTGGGAATCCAATAGTGAAGCTTTCTCAAAGGCATAAAACAAACACAAACTTGGACTATATCTCACGAATTCCCATCAAAGAGAACTTGCTATGTTTGAAATTGAGAAGCTAATGGAACAAGCTAGTAGATCATGGGACAACCCTTGCCACTGCCTCGATTCAGAAAAAAAAGGCGATATTAATCCTAGTTTTGGTCAAAGCAGTATGTCAATTTACATAGGACTTGAGAGACAGGCGTAGAATGCTCCTCAAGTGATGATTGTCAGAAGCAGAGTATCATATTGATCAATAGGTGAATAACCTTACAGCACAAATAACAAATGCACACAAATGTCCATCTAATATCAAACTAACAAGGTTCAAACATCAACAACTTATTCCCAGGCAGGAATGATGTAGAAAGAACACATTTATTTCCAGGCATGCACTCTCAGGGCCCTTGTGATTTGAGAAGAATGCAACCAGTTCCACAGATTTCATTGTTATCTATGCTGTGTCCTTCGAAAGTAAGTTGTGTGACGGGATTGCCCGGGCATTAGTGAGCTCATCCACGGCATCTCCTCTCTCGAATACAGCAGCGGCACCCATCCCAGATCCTGTTCATCATCAGATCATAAATGAAGGTATTCTCCATTAGACTGCATGCCTTTGATCCAGGTTAAATGGAATATACTTTATGTACCTATGCACATAGAAATTACTCCAAATCGGCAGTCTTTGCCCCGGCGCTTCATCTCATTGAGCAAGGTACTGACACATCGTGCACCTGCCAGGACAAGGATAGAAAGGTCAGTGCCATGACATGAAAATTGTCCTGACCAACCACATCACTGGCCTCAATTTTTTGCATAGTTGGTCCAAGGTACACTCTTTGTTAAATGATCTTATTAAACATATCGTGCTTAATAGCAGAAACTAAATACCTGTAGCACCCAATGGATGTCCAAGAGCAATTGCACCACCATTAACATTGACTTTAGCAGGATCCAGTTCCAACTTTTTACAGCAGTACACATATTGAGATGCAAAAGCCTACGGACAAGAAACAAGACGTGTGACATGGCAAATTCATGTGTGATTACTAGTCTAGAGGGAGAACCCAAGAGACCGATGAAGATATACCTCGTTAATTTCAAAAAGGTCAACATCATCAATCTGGAGACCAGCAGCTTTCACAGCAGCAGGGATTGCAACAGCGGGACCAATACCCATTACAGCTGGATCAACTCCAACAGCCGCAAAGCTCCTACATTTGAACATTCAGATATAATGCTCAGTGCCTTAACAGAAATTTACAATGAGTCAATGATTAACAATATCGTACAGTTTAATGCTTTCATGGAAAACACAGAAGTTGCTACTAAAACTAAGCTATTTAATAAGTTGCAGTCTTAATAGGAAACTTTCTATGGACCCAAGTCAAATATTTCACAACTACAAAGGGATAGGAGTGATACCTATAAACACCGAGAATTGGGAGACCCTTTCGCATTGCAACATCCCGCCTCATAAGCAAGACGGCCCCAGCACCATCACTCACTTGACTAGCATTTCCTATCAAGTAAAAAAAAACAAATTTAGAGCGGAATAATGAATTAGCACTCACCAGTACAATTCATTGCTAGTTACCAGCAGTAGTGCTGCCATCCTTTGAAAATGCCGGTTTAAGTTTTGATAGAACTGCCAGCGAAGTATCAGCTCGAATTCCATCATCAGCCGAGACTACGATCTCCTTTTCCACACCAGTTTTTGGATCCACAATCTTAACAAGATGGTGATTATGTCAGGGTAACACAGAAAAATAAAATAGCCCAATTTTTTTATCTAAAAGGGTTCTATAGTAGTTTACAATTTACAAAGTAGTTATTTTAGTAAAGTCAAGCTACTACATTACCTTTGTATGAACTGGAACGATTTCTTCTTTGAATTTGCCAGCAGCTGCTGCAGCAGCAGCTTTCCTGTGCGACTCAACCTAAACATTGACAGATCCAAAGAATAAGAGCAAGAAGCATATTTGATACTCATTAGAAATACGCAGTCACATAAACACACTAGAAAAGGGGAATCAAGCAACTTACAGCAGCTTGATCTTGCTCCAGTCGTGTTACGCCAAATCGGTGTGCAACATTCTCAGATGTGAGGCCCATTGGGAGAAGGCAGTCACGAGCTTGGGAAAATAGCTCAACCTAAACAAAGAACATTCCATTCAACAAATTAATCAGATCAATTATGTTAATAAGGAAATCTAAATATGCAGTCTAGTCACGTTGTATCGAACAACATGCTGTACTTACTTTGGGATTCACTTGCCCCTCAAGAGCAACTTTGTTCACTGTCATGGACTCCAAGCCAGCAGCAATACCTTTAATGGGAGAAAGCAGTCAGTTCACCGATAAATACAGAACAAAGTTAAGTATAATCGGGTCCCAATAAATCATACCAATATCATAGAGCCCAGCTTTGATAGCAGAAGCAACATCTGCAACTGCCTGAAGACCAGAAGAGCATTGCCTGTTTACAGTCTTAAGAGGAACAGTATCTGCATTCAGCCAAACAAAATCACTCAAGGTGGGAATGAACGGTGGCCTGACATCACAGGACAACAGAGACAATTTCATTACCAGGGAAACCAGCATACAGTGCTGCCATTCTGCATTCAATCGCCCTTTGGGACCCAGGAGCCAAGACAGTTCCAACAACAATGTCGCCAACTTCACTTGGGTTCAGCTTTGTTTTGTCTATCAAAGCCTACACTTGAGAAACAAGAGTTACCAAAGGACCCAAGGGTCGTAACGAGCAACCAATTGACAAGTTTTACAACCACACTGCATAAAGGGAGGCAAAATAGCAATTTACAAACCTTGAAGACAGGAACCAAGAGGTCCTCGGCAAATGTATCCTTGAACCCACCTCTCTTGGCCTTGCAAATAGCCGTCCTGTAAGCGCTGAAGACGGAAAAATGCACAATGAATCATATTCCCACCCTGTGAGCACAAGGGACAAAACCATTGAGAGTTTCACAGTAAAAATCATTATCTTGGCATCCTGTCTGTCGAAACCATCACACCCTCTAGTGATCTCACGTTCACCAGATCGGTCTCACATACTCCGTGATGAATTTTTGCCCAGATTCAGATCCATCAGTCAGTGAGGACGGAGGACTCGTTCGCACAATCAACTAATCACGGGAGCTACGTTCTCGTTCCATTAGAACCTACCCTTCTACAATTCTAGTACACGCCACTGCCCCTCTCGCTCGGACCGCGTTTACACGAATTTCATCGAAATCATCGCGGTTCCATCGCGGCCAAAACGCTGGCGACAGAAGCATCCCCCCACACCAGTCGCGACCGAAAAAAGCTCAAGACTCCGATGAAGTGAAGGGAGGGAAAAGAGGTGGGGCCGGGCCACTTACGCGACGACGACGACGTCGTCAGCGAAGGCCGGCCTCCGGTGGTACGCCGCGCTGTCCCCCGCCGCGCACGGGCTCGCCTGCCACCCCACAGAACACATACAACATCGCCGCCGTCAGCAGGTCACAGATCTGGGGACCGATGGAAGGCAGGGGGGAGAAAGCGGGTTGGGGGCGATCGAGGGATTCTCACAGAGACGACGGACGGGGCGGCGGGGCTCGCCGCCGGGTCGAGGTGCCGCAGCAGGACCCGCTGCCTGTCGATCGCCTTCTCCATTGCTCCTTCGCCTCTCTTGCCCGGCGACGGCGAGTCGAAATGCCCCGTGAGCCGCTTGCGGAGGGAATAGTGATGCGGCGATGCTGCTCGCGTCGCGGGCGGGCGGGTGGTGGTTGGTGGGTGGGTAGGGTATTTGTAGCGGAGGAGGAGAAGGTGGTGGTGGCGAGTGGAAATTGGGGATGGTTTTGCCACGAAGCTGGACCGGTGACCGCGGGTGGTCGGAGGCGGGATGCGCGTGGGAATTGCTTGCTACTCGCTGGCAGGTGGATCAGCCTCAGGTGTGGACGCGCCGTGGTCGTGGTCCTCGCTTGCGCAAGCGCGAACCAGTACCGTGACTCCGTGAGGACGGACCGGACGGACTGTGAGGTCTCCGATCAAGTTTCCGTTGCATTTACTCAAAGTTCCATCATCTTTTGTTGACCACTGTTTAGATTTTTAAAAATCGCACGTACCGCACCCTACACGGTTTTTTTAAAAAAATGCGTAACGCAATTCTAGACAATATGAGTAGTTTGTAGGTTTAACATAAGCACGAAGTGTGTATTGTGTGAGTGTGTAGTTGAGAGTAGATGCGAGGATGTGTACCTTCAGATATTAACGACTATATAAGATGTCTAGGTTATTGATATCTCTATTGTAAATCTTATAATCTTATACGATAGAAGCATTTGTATCATTTGACACCAGCATATTTAAAGACTAACCCTCGATGACGTTTTTCTCTAGTTTCGAGAAATGACATACCTCCATTTTACTCTGTTTGTTTTATCTTTTCAGTTAATTTTTTTAGCTAAAAAAGTTGAAAAGTCAAAGCTGAAACAATCGAGGTTCTGAAAAGTTTGCTTTTAAAAAGTTGAAAAGCAAGTTTATGATAAAATAAACTAAAAATTAAAAAGTACATTATGAACTGACTTTTGATACGCTGAAAAGCTAAAAATATATTATAAAAGTTAATATTCAAATTTTATCCGTCAGCTTTTTCTCATCAACCAGTTTTTTTTTAAAAAAGCATGCAAAAATCCAAACAAATAAGCATGCAGACTCCAGACTCCTGCCTAGATGCTGACATCCGTTCGCACGAGGAGTTAAATAAAAAAAATGTGGGTAGTCATCGAAATTAAGAAAATCTTAAAAAATTGAGAGCGCACAATAAATACGGAGTAATAAAAAATATACTCCTAGATGAGAAAGATAGAGAGAGATTTCAACTCGCCACCCTCTTCTTCCACCCTACAAATGCTAAAGTGACTTGTTGAGACTTGCGATGCAGATCGGTGTATCCTGAGTTGGCATTTTGGCACTGCTCGTTTAAGATTTCTCAGTCATCTGAAATTGTTAGGCTGCGATGCACTAGACTTGCTACTACTAGCTGTGTCGAGTCACGATTATCACGTCCTTTCGATAAACAAAGAACCAAAACACCTAACATATGGCTCGCCACTGCTCGTGTTCTTTTTGGTACTTATATGATTATTTTGAATTTTACTAAATTTTAGTTCAAAATAAGTAGAAGTTCGGTCCGTGGAATGTAGAATGACATTTTAGAAGCTTTATTGACTTTGGGACGTAGCAATTGGAAAGCACAACAATCGGCAAAAAAAAAAACACAACACCCTTAGTAGAACTGAAGTGCACCCCCAGTCGTCAGTACACCAATCAATTCGTGCAGTAGATTAGCTGCAGCAGAATCTCAACAGCTTACTAAACTGACAAAATAAAGCGCCACACAACACCCTTGAGCTTACAGCAACGCGTAAAACATACAGCACACGCATACCCAGAGTTTTCGCACAAAAGATTGCACTACCTGCCCTCCAGCAGCGGCAGAGGACAGCAAAGAATCACTGCAACTCGTGGCCTAACCTGCCCCCCTCTATGACCTCCGGAGCTTAACGTTGAGAGGCGTCTCCTTGTAGGTCGCGACTTTCTCCCTGGCCTGCCGGAGCGGCCTTCCAAGAGACGATCTTCGCAGGAACTGATGCCCAGGCCTCTCATTGTCTGAATCAATCTTGCAGCCGGCGATGGCGAGCTGAACGTCCTCTAACTCGAACGGGTCGGCCTTGCCTTCGCTTGGCTGTAGTATTCTCATGGACTTCCTGCAGAGACAGGTTAAACGATCTCAACAAACTTGGCTGGTGAAAGTGTTCGTTTGCTCAAATATTGACAGGAGTTTCGAGTCCTTTTGTTTACCGTCTCTGTGTTGTCTCCTTTGGGAGCGCCAGTTTCGTTCCTGACCCGGGTCCGAGAGCTGCAAAAACATTGGGAAATCATAACACGTCGTTTGGGCAAAATGACTAGTGGATCTTTTGGGGATTACATCTAGATCTTAGCATCCGTTTTCTGTTGCCGTTCCCAGGCCTCTGGATGCTTCCTCCTTTCGTTGCTTCTGAAGCTGGCTCTGGATCGACTACATTGCCATCCTTGGTGTGCGCAGCCCTGTCAGGGCCCAAATGCTGCCCAGTTTGGTTAGCCGTCTTCTCTTGTGGGTGCACAATGCGGCGCTTCATCATCTTCTTCGCATCCTATTGCAAGATAACACAAGGTTCAACCTTCCACACAAGCATTCGACGAAGCATCTTGTATGTAGAGATCGAACTGATGAGCAAATAATTAGTTGGTAGGCACCTCCAGTTCGGATGTTTTCGCTTTAAAGGAGGCTCTTGTGCACGCAAGTTCGTGCTGCAACGTTTTGAGCTTCAGTAAAAAGAGAAGCAGAGGTTAATCAATAATCAGAAGCCCGCTGACATAGACGTCATGAAGAATCGAGTTGTTCTAAATATCCATGTTAGATCAAAGTGTATACTTACCCTGTTTCTTCCGAAATTAAGCTCCTGCAAAATGAGAAAACAAGCCGCAATTAAATTAGCCAAATAAAGAACATGCCTAGTTGCAATGGTTTCACTGAGAACTAAATAGTTCAAGCTTTCTTGCAAAAAATTTATTTGCAGACAAGAACATACCGCCACCATCTGGGAATTGGCCCGCGCAAGCTCCCAGTTGGCCAACCGCAGCTTCTGGATCTCGGTTCCGCTGAGCTCTATCATCTTGCTGCAGATACCAAAAAAATAAAGGAATCGAGTCAAAACCAAACTGCATATGCCAAGAACCCCAACTGAAACGAATAACCAGTGGAAGAGACTCACTTCCTCTCCTCGATTTGCGTCAAGAGATCTGCGTTCTCCTGCAACAGGATAGAAATTTGGGGGAAAACAAAAGAGTAGCTTTAGCCACACACGCTTGAATATTTAGCAAGAGATGGCAGCCACGGTGGATCTGCAATCTTACCTTAACAAGCCGCGCGACGTCACCGTTCGTGCCCTTGGATTCTTCAGGCTCCTCTGCCGGAGCGCGGCTGCTCAGGTTGGTGATGTCGCAGAGCGTTTTCCTCCTTCCGCCGGCGGCGCATCTCGGCTTGGGCAGAGACCCCGGCGCGGCCGCCGCCTTCTTCTCTGGCGAGGGTTCGTGGACAAGGATGGCTTGCTGGGGCCCAAGGACGGCTGCCTCCATGATGGCTATCTGCCAATCTCAGCGAAGTGGTCCACGAATCTTGGAGCGAAGGAACGAGAGCTGCAAAGAGAGACAGAGGAGGGTAGTCGCAGCGAAAGATTGGGAGCTTCCAGGGCTTGGGATGTCGCGGCGGCGCTGGAGACGGAGCAGAGGAAGGGAGGAGCAACGGCTAGTTGTGGGACAACGGCTCTTTGAGGGGGAGCGTGGTTGCAAAGCGGTTTGGGTGTGGGATGAAGCGTTCAAACTGTAGGGCATCATTCGAATAAAAAAAAAGAATTTAGATTAATTTGATATATGCCATTACAATTTTATGAAATTTGAAATATGTCATTCGGATTCACGTGTTATTCACTTATAGAGCCTCATCTGTTATTAACACATTTGCAAAATTATAATGCCATGTGTCAAATTCACCCGAAGAATTTTGAAGGATTTAATCCCTTAAGATAGAGAAAAAATTATCTAAAAACAAAGTAAAAAATAGATGAAGTCAACTAGTCCTAATTTTTAACCGACTAATTATTAAAAAAAAAGTAAAAACTTGATGAAGTCATTTGCCTATAGCGTGTGTAGATGTGTGCAATGGTACTCCCTCCATCTTTAAATTGTTGATACGTTTAACTTTTAGACATCATGTTTGATTATTTCTTATTTAATTTTTTTATAAATATAAAAAATAATAATGTTTAAAGCATCTTTTATGATAAAAACTAATTATAACAAAATTTTTATAATTTTTTAATAAGACAAAGAGTCAAATATAGCATCTAAAAGTCAAAAGTGAAAGAATATAGGGACGGATGTAGAATATGCGTGTGCATATTTATGTAATGGTATATTAGAAAAAAATCATGCATATGTATATACACATTCTATGTTACTACTCCCAAAAACTATCGTTTATTTTTTTTACTTTTAAAAATCATCTTTGATCATTTGTCTTATCCAAAAGTTTTACGAAAATTTTGTTTATTTTGTAAATTATTTTATTATTAGAAATATTTTGAATATGATTTATTTGTTTTTTATTTGTGTTATTTTTTAAATAAAATTAATGATCAATTGTGATTTCAAAAGTCAAAAAATAACATTTATTTTGAAATGGAGAGAGCAGGAAAAAAACAATTTTTGCATAGTTGCATGGGTATATATACTTAGCAAAGAAAGATGGCCTTCCTTCGGAGTGTTGTGATCTTTTTCCGATGTCTAGAGTGTAGATCCAAGAGTTTCGTGTCGGTAATAGATCTGTGGTTCGAATGTGCTCAATACCTTCGGATCTGATCGTCGGAGTCGTGGAAGACGATCCGGCCATCTGCCCTTTGTCGTTGCGGTCCTCTGCGTTAGGGCAGCGTCGGTCGGTGGAGAGGGCAGTGGCGTAGAAATCACGGCGATGTCGTCGATCTCCCGGTGACGGTGGTCGTCGTGGCGGTGATGGCGGTGGTGTTTCTCGTCGGCACAGCGCTCCCTCACAGATCGGGTTTAGAGTTTGTTGGTGGGGTGCGACGGTACGGATGAACTTAGTTCTTGAGTCTCGGCCGGCCCCTCACCTCTATTTATTGTGGCGCTGGTGACAGAGGCCCACCAGTCATAATAGTTGCGCGCCCTCGATCAAAGTACGATTAGGTTAAGTGTCCATTAAAACTGTTGAATTAAAATAAGTGGAGATCAATTTCTAACACGAATATCCACCAGACCCGTTGAGAAAGGCATGAGAATCATGAGATACCGTGCGCACGGACGTCGCCTTCTTTTACTGGGTCACGCGCCGCCGATTCTCAGGTGGTCCGCCGGCGGGTGCGAGCTGCAGAGACGTCGATCTGTGGCGCCGCCGAGGAGAACCGAGATGGAAGAGAAAGTTTCGGATTGTGGAATCCGCGCTTGCACGGAACGATTTCTTGCCACCGCGGTCGTCCGGGCCGAAGGGGGATTCCAGCAGAAAGTATGCCGTTGGATGAATGTCAAATGCATCAGTCAGAGTCACCGTCCCTGGCTCCCTGCTACTGTTAGCTGAAAAGGTTCCGAACTCCGAAGGGAATAGCGTTGTAACCATGACAGTGTTACCATGGCACTGTTTAAACCGGAAAGGTAAGCCCCTGCGGAATCCGCGGCTGCACGTTAGCGAGGTGAGGTTGTCCACCCAGGTTCACCGAGGTTTTAGAAATCGGGTTTGGGTGGGTTTTCAGTTTCGCTAGAAAATCGATCGGGCTAATCGGATTTGTTACAGTGTCAGATCTAGTTTTTAACTGTAAATCGGATATAATATTATATCAAATCGGTTCGATTTGGTCGAAAAAAACGAAAATCAACTAATTTTCGCTGATTTCTAAAACACTGTTGTCCACTCGTCCTCTCTTGGGTTGATGAAGCAGCAACCGTGGCAGCTTATTAACATGATTAGTATGCGGCGTAATATGTTGCTTTAAACGTTCGTCATGTGTAAAACTGTGATTCACTGATGAACTCGAGTAGAGATGCAAGTTGTGTACCTCACGAGTTCATATATACTAGTTTATTTGCAAGTAATTTATAAATATCAATAAATTTTGAATTAAATTTGATTCTCATGAATACACACTTGCATACTTAAACGCAAGGGAGATGCAAACACATTAATCTTAAAGTTGTAAGCAAATCTCAAAAACAAAAGAATATATTTGACCAACTCATGCACATTCTGAACTCTGAAATCAGCAACCAAGAATCAGCGTCCTTGAGCAACAGAAAGTCACTGTGTTTGAATCTCGGACGGCAGTGGTAACTGAAACTGCAGCTAATGGACGCGGCCAGGGATGGATTATCCTTCGCAGTAAATGTCACTCATTGCTCGTTAATGTACAGTATTTATTGTAAAAGATAGTCACCCGGGTTATTCGTGCGTAGGAATAAGTCTACGGTGCACTTCACCTCGTAACTTTTAAAACCCATATTTAATCCTCTAAACTATTAAAAACCATCTAAATTATTCTCGACTGGTTTCAAAGATAGTTTTACTATTTATAGTCTCACATATCAGTTAGAGTAGATCTATTTCACTCTTCAACTGTCTAATTCACCTCCAAACTTTAAAAATCAGAATTTTAATCCCTAAAGTACTAAATTTTTTTTAAATAACTCTCTGAAATATTTTAGACTTTGAAGGTCATCTAGACAGTTTAAAATATTTTGAAGGTCAAAAGTCTAATTTTTAAAGTTTAAAATGTGAATCTTACCATTATTAATAGCTGAGGAGGTGAAATAGAGCTACTATTATTGACATATATAATACTATGACAAGTAAAATCTCTTTTAAAACCGCTCGAAGGAGTAATTTAAATGGTTCTCAATAGTTTGAGATTTAAGTATCTGATTTTAAAATTGAGAGCTAAATTGCACCCACCCTCGTCATCTAGACTTTTCCCTTCGTGCGTAAAGGTCAGCACCGGCACAATGGCATGGTGAAATTTTTGCTTGCTTCTCAGACTATACTTTCTTTTGTTCCGGATATGAAGATAATGCGAGATCAGGATGAGAAATTGTTCATGCGCGGCCAAGAAATGGATCGCTTCCTTAAAAAATAAACGAGATAAATGAACCGTTTTCACACCCCCGGAGCAGGAAGAGAGCAAAGCAATCCTCGGCATTTCCCTAAACACCCATCCTGAACGCCAATGGCATTGCATCTTTTAACAAGCAAAGAAGCAATCACCCCCACCCCAGGTGATTCCAATTTCCAAATCACCTCCTCCTCCTCTCTCTCCTCTTCCTTTCATTCTCTCTCTTCCCCTCACCACCCCAGTTCCTCCCTGCTCCGCTGAGTTCATTCACGCTTTTCCTCATTCACACCACTTCCCCACCATTGGCGCCCCAATCCAAGCTCCAAATCCCAGGAGCTTGTCCCCAGGCTCCGAATCCATGTCCCAGCCGGCCTCACTCCGCTGCCACTCAACTGCATCGCTATAAAATCCACTGCATCTTCAGCCTAATCCGCCAAGTAACCATGGCCGGGGCGCCCCAATCGACCGGCATTGTCCTCTCACTCCTCCTGCTCGCGGCCGCCGCCGCGGCGTCGTCTTCCCCCTTCCTCAACTCCTCGCTCCCGGACCCTGCCGCCATCGTCGCCGACTTCCACAGGTACCTCTTCCTCCACAACAACGTGTTGTAGTAGATGCGCGGTGTTTCCAAGCTTCATGTGATTTATTTACTGAGTGGGAACGCGATGGGTTTGTGCAGCAAGTTGGCGACGTCGCGGCGGCGGATGCAGGAGGCTGGCGGCGGCGAGTGCATGACGGGCAACCCGATCGACGACTGCTGGCGCTGCGCGGGGACGGACTGGCGGCAGGACCGGCAGCGTCTGGCGGACTGCGGCATCGGGTTCGGGCGCAACGCGATGGGCGGCAAGGGCGGTCCTCTGTACGTGGTGACGGACTCGTCCGACCGCGACCCGGTGAACCCCGTCCCGGGCACGCTCCGTCACGCGGCCATCCAGGAGGGCCCTCTCTGGATCGTGTTCGCGGCGGACATGACCATCCGGCTGAACGAGGAGCTCCTGGTCAACAGCTTCAAGACCATCGACGGCCGCGGCGCGAACGTGCACATCGGCGCGGGCGGCGCGTGCATCACGCTGCAGTACGTGTCGAACGTGATCATCCACGGCGTGCACGTCCACGACTGCGTGCCGGCGGGCAACGCGAACGTGCGGTCGTCGCCGACGCACAGCGGGTGGCGGACGCGGTCGGACGGCGACGGCATCTCGCTGTTCGGCGCGCGGGACGTGTGGGTGGACCACTGCGCGCTGTGGCGGTGCGCGGACGGGCTGGTGGACGCCATCATGGGGTCCACGGCCATCACCGTGTCCAACAGCTACTTCGCGCGGCACAACGAGGTGATGCTGCTCGGCGCCAGCGACGCGTACCTCCCGGACTCCGCGATGCAGGTCACCATCGCGTTCAACCGGTTCGGCCCCGGGCTGGTGCAGCGGATGCCGCGGTGCCGGCGCGGGTACTTCCACATCGTGAACAACGACTACACGTCGTGGGAGATGTACGCCATCGGCGGCAGCGCCAGCCCCACCATCAACAGCCAGGGGAACCGGTACATCGCCCCCGCTAACCCCGACGCCAAGGAGGTCCGTTTCCCTTGCTTGCTTGTTTGTTCTTCGCGTTGGGTTTCGGTTGTTGCTGCTCTGTTCTTTCCTCTGTTCGGGGAATGTCTGGCGGCGCATCTTGTTACCTTTTCGAACCGGAAAACTCGCGTAATGTTTGGGGAACTGACTGGGTCATGCATTCTCATGTGAGGCGGGGCCGCCGCCGCGGCAGCATCCGAGGCACGTGCTCCGACCGCGCCCGTGCGTTCGTGTGGCGCGTTAGCGATTGTGTCGAACGCGACGGTTCGGTGCACACTCACAAACAGGGTGGTGACATTTTCCGCAGGTGACGAAGCGTGTGGACACGGCGGAGGGCCAGTGGTCGGGGTGGAACTGGCGCACGGAGGGGGACATGATGGTGAACGGCGCCTTCTTCGTGCCCTCCGGCGAGGGCCTGGAAGCCATCTACGAGAAGGCCACCAGCGTCGACCCCAAGTCGGCGGCGCTCGTCGACACGCTCACGCAGAACGCCGGCGTCCTCGGCGAGCCCAGGTACCCTTTCCCCGCTCCGCTCTCGTTCGCTTGTTTGTCCCGTTTCGCTCATCCGTTCCGCGCGCCGCATCGGCGTGTCTACTGTCTAGCGAGTCGCCAACCTGGCGCCCGTCCTGTGCCTGTGTTGGAAATATCTCAGACGCGGCCGTGCCTTTTTGGTTTGGCCTTTTGGGTCCGTCTTTCTAAACGCGCGGCGCCTTTGTTCGCTTCCTCCAACGGCCATCATCTGGTGCCGGACCATGCGCAGTTCGCGCGGTCGCGCCCGAGGAATTTCCGGCGGAGTTCACCTTCTGCTCGGATCGGAGCACCTTTGTCATGTAGACGTGCATCGGCAGTACGCTAGCCAGCTAACCGTGTGTCGTGGCTGTAGATCAGGCTGTATCCTTCTCTGACTGAAAGACTGATCAGAGTCTCAAGGGAAGTGAAGCTAGGCCATTTTGGTAGTAGCAGGAACCCCTAATAGTCTGAACTACTTACTGATCTGACAGTCACCAATCACATGGGTCGTTCGGTCGTTAGTTTAATGAAATAGTGGCGTCACCATGTTACTATAGTTGCTCTGAATCGTCCTGTCCGCCGCGAGTCCGTTCGCTCGCTCTCCTGCCCGCCTGCTAAAAGGAGCGAACGGAGACAAAAAGATCAGGAGCATGCGTGCGTCTCGAGCAGCGAGAACGAACCCGGTCACTGCCTCACTGGTATAGTATGGGACCTGGGTGTGGACTGTGGACATTTGGGTCTGCTTCTGCACATGGGCGCCACTAATCCCTCATTTTGTCGCCGAATTCTGCGCCCTCGTCTTGGCGAATAAACAATCTTACGCTCAAGACCAACGCTCCGAATCCCGACGCATATCGCCCGTGTGAGCTGAGCAAGCAGGACCCAGGAACTACTACGTTCTGCTAAAGCCGTTGCATTATTCTTTCGAGCTCTGCGTACGTGAGCGAGGCGAGATACCCTTACCTTTTTCTGCGTTCTATTCCTAGATCTCAATAGTGCCCGGTGCCGGGACAACGAACTTCGGGGACGGATCCAACCAAAAGGCGGCCGGGTTTACGATGGAATTGTGCCGGTCGATCGAAATCGAAAACACCGTGCCCTTTTCCCGCCGTCATGCCTGAAACCACGTTCGACGGAATCGAGTTCTTATTCCCGGAACAAGTCGCGGACATCCAGGCATCCAGCGACGGCGGTCGATCCCCGGGGCACTCGACTAACAGCGCGCGTTCAGGTTGCACGTCTCTCAGACCAAACCGCGTTTGCGCCGGGTAGATGTGGGTGACATGTTTCCACCGCTGGTACGAACGATAGACACGTTCTTTAGGAGATGTGCTAGCTTATTGTTGGCTTAACCGTTTATTCCCCTCTTGGCAGAGACAGCGCGGAACACACCGGTGTCAACTACGCCGGAGTGGGAACCGGCGGCGTCGGCGGCAGCGACGGATACGGCTATCTCGGGATGGTCTACGCCGGCGGTGGCAGCCGCGGATCGCTTCCGTCATTGACTGCTCTGGTTCTTCTTACCCTCGCCGCTCTCGGATGCTTGGGCTTGTTGTAACATGCATGTACTCGATCGAGATGCTTCATTATGATTCGATTGGAAATGTAGAAGGGAAAGTAGAGAGGGGAACTAGGGAAAGGTAGTAACAGTAGTAGGGGCGAGATGCAGCAGTGATGGTGATGCCCGAAACCATGTGTAGAAGTTGCACGTGGGTCTGGGAATATTGCAGCTACTGTAGTTCTTACAAAAAAAAAAAAAGGAATGAAATGAATTACATTCATTCTATGTTCGCAAATTTTAACATGACATTTCAAGGGGAAATGACCAAATACAAGTTCAACAAATATACATTTCTAGGAGACAACCAAACTCAGAGCCTTATTTGTCATCGAAAGAATTTTATGGAGGATTGCAGCAGCAGTGTTTGCCAGCTCATAGCACAGTACCTTACAAGTCATTGAAAAAGATAGAGGTGTCGTATCTACTGTCGTCTTTTAGTTTCATCTCTTACCTATCACTGTTCACTTTATGTAGTTATAGTGTATCTGAAGTGTGTTGTTTATGACATCATATTTTGTTTATTATATTTGTTTTATATGATTAATATATTTCTTAGTAATATATATTCATAACTTTTTTAGTATTCTACATCAAAGAAAAACTTTATGTTTGGGTCCCATGCTATCTAACTTTGACTATAATTTCTATAAATTTAATTAGCTTCAATAATATAAGAATCATGTATTTTGAAAATATCTATTTTGACAAATGTAATACCGATCAAAGTTAGATGGCAAAAAAATCCAAATGTAAAATTTTCTAGGATAAGGGAGTAGTATTATGTTCATAATTTTAATGGCACAAATAGAACATAGTCACTTGTATACATAAATGGAAGTGGACTGCCCATAGTCAATACACATCAAAACCAGCTTATCTTGCTCAATTCCGGGGCATACAACACGTTTGATGTGGAAACTGTGTAGAGGGCGAAAGCAGAGGGGAAGCACAAGTTGTTTGCATGGTTGTTCATCCAACAAAAAATTCTCACAACTGACAAACTACTAAAAAGAAATTGGCCATGTAACCCCATATGTGCAATGCTGAGCAAGAAACAACGCTCCATCTATGTTTGAAGTGTCCATATGCAATACAGGTGTGGGAAAGTATCTTTAGGTGCTGTTCGGTTACTCCTGCCCTAAAGCTGGAATGGCATGGATTGAGGAGGATTCATTCCCTCACAAACTAGGTCAGGATTTAATCCTCCTTATTCCTCCCCATTCCTTCTCAAACCTGTGGTAATCGAACGGGCCCTTAGTTGGACTGGCAACCTCATCGGAACACCTGCGCCTAATTTATGCATGAATGGTGGAATTTGGACACAAATAAAGAATAAAGGTATATAAAGGCGGCTATCTTGATATACACAGCATGACACATATGGAATGAGTGTAATAGAAGAACTTTCACAAATACTATGAAGCAGCCAGTGGAGGTAGTCAAAATAATTAATGAAGACATGTTTCTTAGGGCTAGAGCTTTTGGACATGCTCCCCCCCCCCCTACCCTTTGTAATAGAGAATATTTCCATTCATATATACACAACACTATGTAAAACACTCCAAATTTCTTTTCCTACTTAATGAAAAAGCAGTGCTCCGATCTCTTGTTCTTTTTTTAAAAATATTGTGTCATGAAAAAATATAGAAAAAATGTTAAACTTATTCCTTTTTAACTCAGTTCGATATTAAATTCATGGTAGTGGCATGTAAATAGTGAAATTTAAACTTGATAGCAGACAGAGAACTTACATTTTTTTTTATGACTTGTAAAGTATCATGTTATCTTCCGATGATAAATAAGGAATTGTCTCAAAAATAGGCGTAGGATTTGAAGAAAACCCTCCCGCAACCCATATTGAAAATGTAGGAATTTGGAATCAGGTACCATGTTCCATCTTCCAAAATTCTTTGGTAACCAGTTCAACATGGATTCTAACTGTTGATTTTTTATGGACGTAGTGCGCAACAGCCTAAAAACACAGTCATGCTACATACAGCCACAATTCATTCAGCTACAATAGACCACAAATAACCGTAACCTTGAGAGTTTGCAACCCAGTCAGCTTTAACTCTCAATCAATTCTGATTACTCAGAGTACGCATGTTACACGGTGATTTATGAAAAACAAGAGCATCCTCAGCCTACAGCTACAGCTACAGCTTGCGCATTGATCCAAAGGTACTTTCCCCTGCCTATGTTTAACCAGAAGGTGGTGGAGGCACCGGCATCGACATTGGAGGTAGAGGCATTCGGGGTGGTGGCGGCGGCATCCATATATGTTGAGCTGGCATACTGGTAGGAGGTGGCGGTGGCCTTACCATACCAACTGGAGGGGGCATCATGTTTGGTTGTGGTGGCCTAACTGGAAGCCCATACTGGAGTTGCATGGGTGGTGGCATAGTTTGGGGAGGTGCAGGCCAAGCTGGCTGCCCATGCATCTGCATTGGAGCTGGGAATTGCCCAACAGGTACTGGTGGGGGTCGAATCTGTGGAATCTGCCCTGGAACTGAACCATTGCCAAAAGGTCGTGGCACAGGTGGAGCACCGCTTGGAAGAGGTTGAGACGGCGGGCCACTTGCAAACATCGTGTGTGGTCTATTCTTCTGTAATCCTGGGTTGCTTGCTGCCAGCAGCCGCTCTGTCAAAAGCAACATATTTAACATTATATGCAGGAAAGGAACTCTAGGAAAATGTTAAACACATTCCAGTGCAAGCCAATACAGTAAAAAGAGCAAAGATAACTCTATTAGAATTTTAGATGTAGACCAAACACTCTAGTATAGGCCAATATAGTGAAAACAGCAAAGATAACTTCACTGATATATATTTGATTGATATGAATATAGAATAGTGTCGATGCCTCAGCTACAGAAAGCAGCATTCTTAATATCTGATAAACTGTAAAACAAAATGGGAATCTTACACAATATCTATGCATTCATCTTTCAGCAATAAGGAAAGCTAACTTATAATTGAAAGCACAAAGAATGAAAACAAAGAAAAAATCCAAGAGGGAATCAAAAGAACACAATATTTCAGGTCAGACATGGATTCCTGGGAAATAATCCATTCTCCAAAAGTCTGTACCAAAAAATCATCCTGGTTGCATGCTCATTTACGTGACAAGAAGGCAATCAAACTACAGAAGCATTGCAAAGAGTTTGTGCATGCAGTGCAAATTGTGTCAGAATAGGGGTCCCTATGCATCACCGCTGGTGCCAAAGAGCTCAGGTGTTTAGTTGCTGGCAGTTTTGTTTAATGTAGAACTAGTAGGTTTTCATTATTTTTCTGTGTGGCGTGACTACTGATTTCAATTAGGAGTGTGGATGGGTGAAAGCTCTTCTATGCTTTACGTTAAAGTATAAATAACCCACTTCTGACCTAGAATGGAAACTCAACTTGGATAACAGCACCAATAAGACTTAAATTAAGAGCATAATAAAGCAAGGAAACCAATGGCAAGGGAAACAACTATGCCAAATAAAATTTCTAAAAATATTACCTGCAGGAGTGCCATGGCGCTCTCCTTTTGTATCTTTCTTGTACGCATAAGAGACCGTGATTGGTCGATTGCATAAATGTTAGTTGTTCATGGCCTAGGGGGAAAAAGAAAAATAGTAGTTGAACCAGATGCTATTATCCCCACAAGTGATGAAACAAAAAAAGTTATTGTGATTATAAAATTACCTCTATTGCCTGATCAGATGATTCAAATGATTCATAGCTCACAAACCTAAAACCAAGAGAATTTCCAGTTTCAGGGTCTCGCATTATTTTTAAGGAAAGAAAGGAAGATTCAGTGAGTGTACGTGACCTCTAGGCTCCAGAAAGTTAAATATATTATTTTTTACCCAGGATATCAGGTACAACCAGCAAGTTCATCTTAAGAACAAACATGCACGTGATGGTGTTATTACACAAAAATATTTATGTGCTGTACA
>BCLG01002007.1:72085-85870 GCA_001602295.1 Zoysia matrella
CAAATTAAATACTGCTAAATCACTAAGCAGAAAATTATGCTGTTATGCATATTCCTAATCACATGTGCGGATAAAAAGCTTCTATGTTGTTACCTTAGGATTCGTCACGATCACCCCAAATGCACTGAAGGTATCATAGAGAAGCTTCTCATCAACGTCCTGATAAAAAGCATATCTGAAACTATTAGTTGCTGCTCAATGCAAAAAAAAGTGCAATTAACAGAAGTAGGCTTTGGTTTTTACCGGATCAAGATTACCAATAAATAGATTTGCTCTGACATCCAAGCCCTTCTTATCTTGGGAAGCCTGGAACAAGAATACATAATCATTTATGTTCAAATGACATTGACAAGCTAAAAACATTATTATTCAGAGTCATGTTGATTAAATACTGTAAAGGAACAAAACTTACCTTGTTTACTCTTATTGGCTTTCCGTACAGTTTGATCATGTTTAAAATCTTAATGGTCCACAGGAGCAAACAATTTAGATAAACGAATAACTGGAAGAAGGATGTGGGTACCACTGCTGGAGGAAATAGAAGGGAAGGTTTTGCCTTCACATGGCAATATACTTACATAATCTGCATCTTCCTCGCTCCTGAATTCTACAAATCCATATCCCTGATGTAAATTTGAAACTCTGTCTTTTGGGACATACACATTAACTAGAAATGAAAAAAGGAGGGAAAACTGTTAATCAAGCCAACAAGAATGCATGAACTTCAATTCAATCGTAGTTTAACTAGAGAAATCTCCACTTACCAACAGGACCTGCTTGAACAAACAACTCCCATAGTAGTTCTTCAGCAACGTATCAGACATTGGATAGAACACTTAGATTTAAGTTCAAATCTTACACAGAAACTATGTCTCAAAGATACTTTAAGGAAACAGCACAAGTTCCAGAATTCACTTCGCTGATATATATAAACTTACACAAGAAATAATGACGCAAAGAACATTGCAAGGGAACAACACTAGTTGTAGATTTAATTTCTCAATAGAAGGAATAGGATGAGCTGCAACAATCATTCTTATGTGCATACAAGGCATTATGGGCTCCACTAACTGGAAGGAGTGAAACCATGCTCCATATGTAACTGTTAATCATTCTATTCAATCACTGTGTATACTAAAACACCCAGTAAGAACTCAGCAATAGTTGAATCTGAAGGATGACTTACAAGAATCATATTCATTATTCATTTGGACATCACAAATAAGCAGTATATTTAGACAAAACTTAACGAAGAAATATAATTAACACTTCAACACAGAATCATACCACCTAAAAGTTAGCCCAATTTGGTCAACAGCTCTTCCATGGTAGTCACAGGAAATGGAGCAAACTCCCAGCTTTTAGGTTCACTGGTGCAATTCTGTGACCATGGGTGCACAACTGTACCAAAGAATAAAGAAGAGCAACAGCATTCCGACTCAGAGAGCAGTCAGAGCAGTGCAAACAACTAATCATGACTAACAAACTCCAAAACTGCAATGCGTACATCCTACCAACCGTCCGATGCTCACATCCAGCTACTGCCGCACGAAAGCTAATAACTTTTCCGTGGTACTGAGATCAAAATGGTTGAAAACAGGAGTAGCGTTAAGAGAAATGAGGGAGCGCGAGAGCGTGGACCCTAACCTGCGGATCGAGATTGCCGACGTATGTTGTGGCGTCCTGGTTGCGCTCAGCCGAGTGCTGCCCCAGAAGATTCGCGCCCACGCCCGGATCAATGCGCGTCGTCATGGCCGACTGGCTCCGATGGCGGCGGCGGAGAGCTCGGTAAGGTGACCGGCGCGGCGGACCGGCGTTGGAGAGGTTCAGTTGAGGTTCTCGGGCTGGGCCAGGCCCACTGGCCCAGCGCCTCCGAGAACCACCGGTGTGTCGAGGAAAATGCAGATCCAGACCGGACCATCGAAATGTCATTTGACCCAAGGAAGAGAATTGAGATTTTTCTGAGGAAAAATGGAATTAGAATGTGTTTCTCTTGATTACAATAACAAATTGATGGGTTTCACATCCTTCTAAAACCTTTCAAGTCAACAACTCAATGTGCTATTTTTCAATTTTTTTACCATTTGCAATTGTTATGCTCCATCCTATTTTTTCATTTGCTTTAAATATTAATCAGAGGGAATGTATAAGTTATTTATTCTTTTTATATATGAGCATCATTCATAAAATACTGCTTAGATTTTAGTAGCACCAGTTTTTTTGCGATAAATAAATCATTTCTTGTTGCTATACAACAATATCAGACCTTATGAAATGTATATAAAATTTATCAAACATTAAATAATCCTTCTTTTTATTATTGTCGTTAAGACAAAAATCACACATTATTTTTAGTTGCCGTTTAAAACGGTTAAAAATTTAAAAATGAAGGAGTATATTCATTAAAGAAATTGTACAACCTCGCTTGAAAATTTTTAAGTAGATCAATGATGTAGACCCCGTGACACAATCTGCCGACAAGCCAACTCGCTAAAACCGAGGCCGACAAAAATTCTCAAAAATGAAGAGGAAAATTCTCTAAAAAAAAAACCTTGAACATGAAAGCCAACTCACTCAAGCAAAACCCGCTACTTATAAGCCGCACGGCTCGCAACCTCTCCCTTAAACCCTAGACCCCGCCGCCTCCCGATATATACACGCGCAAACCCCTGAACCGCCTCTCCTCTTTCCCTTCGGCGCCCCGCTGCTGCCGGCCGCGCAGGGATGTCTCTCGACGGCAGCTTCTCGACGGCCGCGGCCCTCGCGCGCCTGCTGGCCAGGTGCCCCTCGCTCCGAACCGACCAGCGCGTGCTTGCGCTAGCCTCGGCCTCGACCGCAACCCCGGCCCGCGACGATATCGCCGCCGCGCTCGCCGAGCCGCTGCTCCACCCGCGCTACACCATCCCCGTGCTTGGCTGCTTCCTTCCCCTGGCGCGGAACCTGGTCGACCACGCCGTCGCGCTGCTCCGCTCCGCCGGGCCCGCCCTTCACGATGACAACGCCGCGCTGTGGGAGGAGGAGGCCGGGGAGGAGGACGTCCGTGTCGTCGAGTTCTACCTCTCTAGGGGCAGGGGTCTTCGGCTGCACGAGCACGCGTGCCGCGCACTCGCCCGCGCCCTCGACCTCGCCCCCTACCTGCTCAGGTACTGTGTTGGCCTCAAGCCTCGCCCTTTTAGTACGCAAATTTCACAATATTGAAACTCAGACCTGTACAATTAGCATGGCTACTTTGTTCTTCGGTGCAAAGACTTTCCATTTACTGCTTGGTGCTCTATCTACCACAATACTTTGCACGGTGATAGGCACTAAAAACATATTGAGGACCAATATGCTGTTACTGCTAGAATGTGCCATTTAATAATTTTAATTTAATGAATTAAGACCATGAAGAAGTTGAAATGTCCGAAGCCCTTTAACCAAGCTGTATTGATTTGCTGTATGTCTTTATACTGTGACTTGTGGGAACAAACACAACATGCATATTTAGCTCAAAATCACTGTATTTTCAGCTAGAAATTTATTCCCTGCTGAACTTAGCTATATGCTTTGGAACCTGCACATTGTAAGTCGCACTATTATAGTTGTTGCAGTAATTGACATCATTATTATGGCCAGCGGTAAGCTAATCAATCACAACCCAGATATTGGAGATTTTTCAATTCTTACCATCAAATACGTTAGCCTTTCAATCCTTACCACTCAATTCGTAAGCCTTTCAATCCTTACCACTAAATACGTTTTTCACTTCAAAACATATTTCTTTGAAATTTTAACATGCTTATTGTTTTATATTATGTTATTATATTGTGTAATAATGCATTATATTTATTATACTATTAGCATCACTTAAGCTCAACTTTTGTTTATTTTAACACAATATAAAACAGTGAAAATAATTAAAACTTTGAAGAAATGGTATGTTTTGAAGTGAAAAACGTATTTAGTGGTAAGGATTGAAAGGCTTATGAATTAAGTGGAAAGGATTAAAAGGCTAACGTGTTTGGTGGTAAGAATTGAAAATTCTCCAGATATTGTTGACAGCTTTTGGTATTTATTGAATTGTCTTCCATTTGCATACTGTATAAGTCAATGATTTTTTGTGCTATCTCCAAATGCAAACACGCTATAGAATTATCTTGCCACTATTACTTGCTGCAGATCTGTACTGAGCTACTTCAAGTTTTCCCCCGCACCGTTCAAAAGGCTTCTATGCGAAGGTTTTTCATGGCAAATTCCTTCCAAGGTAATAGTTTTCATGTTTTGAATATATGATCAATCTTGTATATGATTCAAATAAATCTATGTCATAATTTTCCCATTTCCTGGTTATCACTTGGCTTTATTGTCTTGAATTGCACTTATGAGCAACCATCTTCAGACATTTTTATCTTATCATTGTTGTATGATTGGTGTTCTGCCCTTTCAGGAACTACATATGTTGCTTCATGCTGCAAGAGTATCATACCGGTTTCTAGAATTGGAACCCAGAGTATTTTGCGAACAATGGGACTGGTCTTGCTTTTTAAATCTTGTCTATAGTACTGCTGATTGTAGTTTAGCTGACAAATCACTTTATAGTGTTGGATTAGACTTACGATGGTGCACAATCCAAATAGTTCTGGTGGTTCTGAAAGCAAGTTATATGGGTGTTGAACGTTTTGGTCTGGGAGCAGATGAAGCTTTTACATGTTTTCTGAGGTTAGTTCTTATTTTCCTTTTATTCTGCTATCATTATTATTTTTATATGCAGAGCTAAACAACTTTATAATAATAACTTGTTATGGTTTTAGATGGAAAGAGTTTTGCATGGACACTTCCATAGAGAAAGTCTCCTTGTATATTGGAAACGAAGATGGGAATTCTAAAAGTAGCGCAATTGGGCTTACTTCATTGGCTGAATGTTTGTCAGATTGGGCAGAGGTTGTAACAGGAAGAGAGAATAATGTGAGAAATTATTCATGGTATGTAGTTTCTTTGTTTTGCCCATGATTCCTTGTTTCTGTCTGTATTCGTGTTGCTTACACATGCTGTTTTTGAAATGTTTTCAGTCCATTTGTGCTTACTGATACATTGAAAAAGAGTTACGAGGTAGCACTGATGGCAGTTAGTCAGAAGTGGCCAATACTTATATATGGTCCTGTTGGTTCTGGGAAAACTACACTTATTAACAAGCTGGCACAAATTGCTGGAAGTCGAGGTAACTACAGATCTTGTAACCTCTTTTAGAAGATTAGTGTATCTAAATGGCATATATGAAATTTAGGGAGCCAGATGGACAAGAGAGTGCTCAAAGGGATATGTGGCATATTGTACCATTCTGTTTCATTTTTTTGTTTGCTGTTGCTTACTAGGTTCTGACGAGATTTGCTTCATAGATCAATGCCATATTCCCAAGTAGCATGCTTGGCTAGATTTCAGATTGGGCATTTACATCGCATACTCTATTTCTTTGTTCATGACTTGCAGCAGCCAATGAAAAAAAAAATCCAGATGATTAGTAGACGGTTAGTTGTTGTTGTTGTTGTTGTATTAGTAGACGGTTAGTTCACATCACAGTTTTAGTTGCCCCAGACAGGAGATTGTTGTTGTTGTATGTGTGTGTGTTTGGGCGGGGGGGAGGGGGGTTCTGATCGTTATTTGAGTTCATGTCTAAGTAACATGAAGTCTACTGATATGGGTAGAAATTTAAAAATGGTTGCTAGGTGCATGGGGCCCATTGTTTGACTGTCAGTTAACACTCATCTAGTGTTCCTATTAGTTTTTCATAGCATTCTTGCAACACATACTCTTCCATGGGTAACAAACCAATATGTTATTCCTTCTTTCTCTGTTCCAATGTGGGCTTGATTGTGTTGGTGCCTTTTTGGAAATCACTTATGTCATCCCTAAAAACACTGTTAGGTTCCTACATATTTTCTGTATTAATCACTGATAACAATGTTGTTCTGCTATGAATATCTGTAGTTTTGTACTGAGTGCTATTACTTTTTGTGTATGCAGTACTTTTTATCCACATGGATGAACAAATGGATGGTAGGACTTTAATAGGAAGTTATGTTTGCACGGAGAAACCTGGTGAATTCAAGTGGGCTCCGGGTTCTCTTACACAGGTCTGTATGGGATTATTTTTACTAAATTATCCTGTGGAAGTTTTTTTAATATATTAATCCTTTTTTCTTCTTGGTGAGTAGGCCATTGTCAAAGGATTTTGGATTGTGTTTGAAGACATAGACAAGGCACCCAGTGATGTGCAGTCGATCTTATTACCTTTATTGGAAGGTTCAAGCTCCTTCTCAGTTGGTCATGCAGAAGTAAGACTGTTTTCCATTTTGAATTTGACATAACTATAATGTACATAAAGTTGATTATCTATACATGTTTAGGGATTGTTTGTTCAAAACACAGATATGCGTATATAAATTTACGTGTCACTTACCTGGAAATTCTTGTAATGCAGGTTGTGGAAGTTTCTGAGAGTTTCCGTTTATTTGCTACCATCACCACATCAAAGAGTGATGTTTGTCATGCCCTGGAAGGTATGTTTATGTGTTACCATAGCTGTTCTGCTTGCTATTAGAAAACAAAGAGAAATTGTTTGTGCTGTAGCTGTGCAGTCCAATATTGCATAATTGAGTAAGAGACTAAAGTTACTGGAACTGTTATACGCTTCCAATGTCTTGGAAGTTCTTGGGAGGGGGAAAGAGTGGCATTTCATTCTCATTTTTTATTTTTCCTCTTTTTAAACAGGGAGACTTACCTTTAGTACTTTGTGGAGAAAAGTGTTGGTGGAGGAACCTAATTGCAGGGACCTGGTTAATATAATTAAAGGGTGCTACCCAAGTTTGGAGCCTATCTCAGCCAAGCTTATAGGTAGATGAAATATCTCGTGTCATATTTTTGGTCGTATAGTTGTTTAAATAACCTTCATGTGCCATGTAGAAATCTTTGAAAAGGTCAACACTCTGGTATCTAATCAATTTGGTGGCCTCAACTTAGCCAGAGGTTTATCTGGTGGTGTTCTGCACAGATTTTCGTTAAGGTGCATACTTATTACAGAATATTGCCTATTTTTTCTATGGGAATGGATGCTTCATCGTCTTCCATTTACAGGGACCTGCTCAAATGGTGTAAAAGAATATTAGAAGCTGATCTCAACTTTGAAGGTTTCGGATTTGCATCTAGTAACTGCAAATTAATTTACCGTGAGGTTTTCCGTTGGTTCTCTCTTCTTTCAAATTTACTAGCATTTGAACTTTGACAATTACGATGGGCACAATGAATGGTGCATGTACTGGCACGGCAATGGCATCTTTTTTTTTTTTTTTGCTCCTAAAACATTCTTCCAAGTTGTTGCAACCCTTTAGTTTAGTTTTCATTTATTGCCTCCTGCCTACCATTGCAAGTAAAAGTGACATATGTCCTAATATAGTTTAAACTTCAACGGTATTGGTTATTCTGTCTTTTCAGACATAGTCATTTCTCCTTTGGGAAGATATATGTGCTATAGTTCTTTATTCTCAAGTTTGGATTTAAGGTATTCTTTGTACACATTACAAAGACATTATGATACCATGAATTATTTTTTGATTTTTTATGTTGCTAGGGCCGATTCTTAGGAGCTGCTTAAAAGTATCTTTGCATAAGAATGTTACCAATTGTAAGTTGCAATTGCAAAACAGGTTTAAAAAAGTGAACCATTTTCAAAATTGGACTCATAAATGAGACCTGTTTTGCAATTGTCCCAAAATATAAAGTATGCTGATTGTTATATTCACATAAAAATAGTCTTGCTGTAATTGTAGAAGCACCTAGATATAAAATATATTATCCAGATTACAAGGGAGCAAAGACATGAGTTATGGTTGTCTTATTATTGTCATGGAGGAACAAGGGCTCAGGATAGACCCAGTGATAATTTTAGTAACTAACCACGTAATAGCACGAGGTTTTCCAGATTCCTCAAGCATCTCTTTCTTTTGAAAATGCAGGCTGTTGATATTTTTGCTGCTTCGTTATCATCTCTGGACAAGAGGTTCTATGTAGCTGGAGAAATTGCTAAAATACTTAGAGTTCCTGATCGAGAAGAAACTATGCAACCTACAACCAAACCCACTGTCCAGGCATGCATTTTATATTTTAAAACTTTTTTGTTCTCTATTTACTTGCTTACAACGTGATTAATGATTATCTATTTTGCACTTTAATACACAGGCTTGGGATACTAAGTTGCAAGTTGGTAGAGTTATATTGCATTGCAGCGACAATCCAGTTAATGAACATTGCTTTATTGCTACATACAACTTTGTTAAGCTTTCATTTGTTTCCTAACCATTGACTTCAAATATGTAGGCATTGATCCAGAAGGGTCCTTTTGCAAATATTCGGCGAGCATTAGAAGTTCTTGAGAGGGTTGCTGGCTCAATAAAGTTCAATGAACCTGTTCTTCTTGTCGGCGAAACTGGTACCGGGAAGACTACCACTGTGCAGAATCTTGCTGCCTGGCTTAAACAACCTTTGACAGTGGTGGTACGGTTCTCTTCATTAACTAAATGAGCACATGTATTTTGCCACCTGCAATAGTGATCATTGTCATTTGACTCATTTGTATGACTCTAATATAGATTGTTCCTACCCCTTCTCCATCACCTTATGATGTAACTTTGGGTTTTACTGCTTTCACCAGTCTCCACCTCCACTAGAATTTGGGCATAATGTTTTTTGAAATCACTCAACTGGATTATTCCTGAGTCCCATCTTCTTTTTGAAAGAGATTTTAATGGTTAAGAGTTTTTCTTTGCATGGTTTGAGTTTGCATGCTGTCCGAATGTTGATGTTTCTATCGTATGGCGCTTCTCTTTGAGTGATAAATATTCCAGAATATGCAGCGGCAGATTTGTAACTTACATATTTTTTCTTTGTGTAGTTATATGTTATTTATATGACACTAATGTTCTGTATGTTTCAGAACTTAAGCCAGCAAAGTGATATTTCTGATCTCCTTGGTGGATTTAAGCCTACAGATGCTCGATCAATATGCTTTCCTCTTTATATGGAGTTCAAAGGTCTTTTTTGTGGAAGTTTTCCTGGAAAGGTATATCCAGTGCTTGGTTGTCATGTACTGTCCAATACTAAAACATGCTTGACGAAATGTAAAAAAAATCTTGACCCAGCTTACTGTTTAGTGTTCATTTACTTAGAAGCTAGGGTTATATTTTCTGTTGAATTTGAAACTGAGCATTGTTTCTTTAGAAAAACTTCGGACGCAGCTGGTTCATCATAGTTTATGTTCCAACATTTTCGAAGCCTTCTGCTTTCTGGAACAGTGGTCCAAAGTTGAGAGCGCAGCTGAAGATATATTGAATTTTTTGGCCATAGATAAACTTATTTTTTTTTCTAACTAGCCTAAGATTAAGCTACCCAACTTAAGACCATGAAGTTCTGTCATCTTGATATTTTTGTTGACTGAAAACTGTTCACTTGTTCAGGACAACGAAGCTGTTCTACACAAGTGTGACATGTATGTACTGCAAAAGAAATGGAAAAAACTATTACGTGCTTTGGCAAAATGGGTTGAGGAGGCTCAGAAGCTTATTGAAGGGAGCTCCAAGTCTTGCATTGGCTCAAAGAGAAAAAGATCCTTGCCGTCCCAAGTTGCTTCTGATTGGGACACCTTTTCATCCAAACTAAGTAGCGCTTGCAGTCAAATTGGTTCAGCAACTGGCATGTCATTTCAATTTGTAGAGGGTGCTTTTGTTACAGCTTTAAGAAGTGGGCACTGGATTTTGCTTGATGAGGTCAACCTTGCACCTCCAGAGACTCTTCAAAGAATTGGTGCTGTACTGGATGGAGAAAGGGGCACAATTTGCCTGGCTGAAAGGGGTGATGTCGATTACATTGAACGCCATCCTTGCTTCAGGATGTTTGCCTGCATGAATCCAGCAACTGATGCTGGGAAAAGAGAACTGCCATACACTTTTAGGAGCCGCTTTACTGAATACTTTGTTGACGATCTTATGGATGATGATGATCTACATATTTTTGTCAGTGAATATCTGGATGGCCTGAATGTTGCGAATGGAGTTATGGATGGTATTGTTCGGTTTTATAAAGTGGCGAAAAAGGAATCTGAGGAGAGGCTGCAGGATGGAGCTAATCAGAAGCCGCAGTTTAGTTTAAGATCTCTTTCTCGTGCATTAGGTTATATAAAAAACGCAGAGAAAAAATTTGGCTTTAGGAGAGCACTTTATGATGGATTCTGTATGTTCTTTCTTACAATGTTGGATGCTCCGAGTGCAAAAATCATCAAGAACTTAATAGCCTCAATTTTGTTGGATGGAAGAGAGCTGCCTAGCATTTCATTTGTTGACTACATTGAAAAGCCTTTGCAGTCAGATGGCTGTGAGGGTAATGAATTTTTGCAGAGCTATGTTTTGACTAAAAGTGTTACTGAACACATAATTAACCTTGCCCGTGCTGTTTATATTAAAAGATACCCTGTTCTTCTACAAGGACCAACATCAAGTGGCAAAACTAGTCTTGTGAGGTATCTTGCTGCAAAAACTGGCCATGAGTTTGTCCGAATCAACAATCATGAGCATACTGATCTTCAAGAGTATCTTGGTACTTATGTCACTGATAGTCATGGAAAGCTTCAGTTTCAGGAGGGTGCTCTGGTGAAGGCTGTACGAGAGGGGCATTGGATTGTGTTGGATGAGCTAAATCTTGCACCATCTGATGTCCTTGAAGCTTTAAACCGATTGTTAGATGATAACAGGGAGCTATTTGTACCAGAACTGCAAAAGACTATAGCTGCTCATCCGGATTTTATGCTTTTTGCTACACAGAATCCACCAATGCTTTATGGGGGACGTAAAATGCTATCTAGGGCATTCCGCAACCGTTTCATTGAAGTCCACGTTGATGAAATTCCAGAAGATGAGCTGGTCACTATTCTGGAGCAGCGGTGTAGAATTGCTCCCAGCTATGCCAAAAAAATGGTTCAAGTCATGAAAGTTCTGCAAACACACAGACAAAATAGTAGAGTTTTTGCTGGCAAACATGGGTTCATTACACCAAGGGATCTATTCCGTTGGGCCAATCGGTACAGAATATTTGAAGGCAAATCATATGAAGATCTTGCTAAAGATGGTTATTTACTTCTCGCAGAGAGGTTAAGGGATGACAATGAGAAAGTTGTTGTTCAAGATGCTTTGGAACGTAACCTACGTGTTAAACTCAATGTCGCGGAGCTATACAACTTGGTACTGTTCTTTCCAGGATATATTGTGAATATTTTGGAGTATAATTTTTATGCTGAAAACAAACTTTCAGAAATTCTAATTTTGTTGTATTGATAAATGCATGGTGCTGACACTGTTTGGGAAATATGAGACACTAAAATTTTTAGCAATGCCAATTGTCAGACGCTACTCTCCCGTTCATTTTTATAAGTCATTCTAGGATTCAAATTTTGGTCCCCAATATTTTTCACTCACTTCCCATTAAACCTTTCTCTCTTTCCAATAAATCTCTTATCTCTCTTGTTGTTTCCGATGTACCTCCTTAATTCCCATGCCTAGAGCTAGAATTACTTATAAAAATGAACAGAGGGAGTACTTAGTACCCAGTGTAGAAGATATATCACAGTTTTTAGTTTTTGATATACACCGGAGGCTAGCTGGCTTGGTTAATAGAAGAACCCTTCTAAGGTAGACCAAGTGCTGTTGGCCCACCTCTTAAGAGGTAAGACACGAATTCGATCTCAGTTGTTGATTAAAGCAGAAAATATAAAGAAACAAATTAATATCAGCCGACAATGTGTTCCTTGGTACCGTCACCTGGCAAAACTCACTAATTACTTTACAAGTTGAATGATATAGTAATTCATAATTATTAGATAACTTTTACCTCCTAGGAGGTAAAAGAACAATTTAAGCCTCAAGATCAATGCAAATGGAAGGTCCATAATCATTTGGGTCTATTTTAAAATCTGCCTAATAGAGTCCGTTAATATTTGTCTTTGCAGGAAGTCACCCGAGGAGATAACTTAACTCTTGACGCTATCAGACTAAGAGTTCAAGAATGCTTTGGAAAGTGAGTACCTTTGTATTTAATATGAAAGTGAGCTTCTCCTTTTAGTGATGAGAATATCTCTTCAATTTTTTCTGCAGTATCACATGGACAAAAAGTATGTGGAGGCTATACTTCCTTATTGAGCGTTGCTACAGATCACGTGAACCTGTCCTTCTTGTTGGTGAAACTGGTGGTGGGAAAACAACTGCTTGCCAGGTTCTAAGTGCTGTCCTTGGATTGAAGTTGCACATTTTGAACTGCCATCAGTATACTGAGACATCCGACTTCATTGGGGTATGTTTCCATCTCTGAATCTTGTCAATGAATACTTTTGGTTACCATTGTTATGCTTTAAATATGTTGCTTACTAGCATTATGATTGTAGGGCTTTTGTCCTGTACGTGATCGCTCAAGAATAGCACTAGAATTCAAACATCTTGTCACAAGGATCAAGCAGATGAAATTATTTTGTCATGTTGCAGGGAACATGGTATATTCTTTGGTTTTGGCTTGCAGTATTTTTACATAGCTTGTAAAGTGGTGTAACTGATTTTAATTATTTACAGCCACTTGAAACTGATATAGCTGGAGCTGATAGCGTCATGGGTCATCTC
This sequence comes from Zoysia matrella, assembly GCA_001602295.1. Lineage (NCBI taxonomy): Eukaryota > Viridiplantae > Streptophyta > Magnoliopsida > Poales > Poaceae > Zoysia > Zoysia matrella. The sequence continues at coordinate 84,772 of BCLG01002007.1, forward strand.
AATGAAATTCTTGAGAGATACAGAAAGGAGAAGCATCTCTTTCCAGAGGTGTCAACTCAAGACTTTGATGCCTTAGAGCAAAGTAAGTTGGATCTGATGCATCTCAAGAAGAAGTGGCAGGCAATTTTCCTTTGGCAGGATGGGCCACTTGTGCAAGCAATGAAGAACGGTGATCTTTTCCTTATTGATGAAATTTCTTTAGCTGATGACAGTGTACTCGAACGTTTGAACAGTGTTCTAGAACCTGAAAGGAAATTGGTACGTTCTTTCTTCAAATGTCATTTTTTTTTGAACAGCCTGTTTTTTCTTGTGCAAACTATAGTAATATAACCTGCCCTGTTTTGTTATTGTATATCTTCTTTTGCTTTGTTCAATTGTTGTGGTGCCTTGTTTGATTATCATGCGTTGATCTTGTGCTTTCTTGTCAAATTACGTTCTTGCTGGTTCATATATGTAGGGAACACTTACCTCATGAATCCTGGGATTATATTGTTCCATGCTTCTTGCTGTAAACCTGAAATTTATAGAGTATCCTCCATGATGGGTGTGTTACATAGTCTATACCACCTAATTTGTAAAATGGTTTACTTTTTCACATTAAAATTTCTCTTATTGCCCTCTTATTATAAAGTCGGTACCTTCCTGCAGTAGTTTTAAAGTGCATATCTATTGATTTAACTTTTATACACTAGCAAGTAGTTTGATAGCTTGTTTGTCAAATGTCAAGCAGTTTGATCAAATCAAATTACTCCTTATATTTTTGGACACATGGAGTAATTCGTTTAGTTGCCTTCGTCTTTTTTCTTTTTTTGTCTCCAGCTTGTGCATGTTGCTTTGTATTTAGCTTTAAGTTCTATACCATGAAAAGAAGGCAGCATTAAGTGGCCGCTTCCGCGCGCAAAAGCTCCAAATGGAAGGGTGCTGCTTCGCTTCGGGTTAGAAGCACGAGTTCAGCGGTGGCGGTGTACCAGGACACTACCAGAGGAGTCACCGCCACAGACCTGTCATGCTGCCCTGCTGCTATGCAGCCCCTGCTGGAGCCGTCGACTGCTTCAACGTCACCGGATCTAAATGAGGGAGGAGGGGGGGGGGGGGGGGG
>BCLG01002008.1:0-64577 GCA_001602295.1 Zoysia matrella
CGGTCTCATGTAAAGATTCCTTCAGAATCATAATGGCACTAGTGGCTTATTATGATTCAGAGTTACATCAGATGGATGTAAAGATAGCATTTCTAAATGGGAATTTAGAGGAAAATATTTACATGGCACAACCGAAAGGTTTTGTTATGGAAGGAAGTGAGAAACTAGGATGCCATCTAAAGAAATCAATTTATGGGTTAAAGCAAGCTTCAAGACAATGGTACTTGAAGTTTGATAGCACGATAAAGAAATTTGGGTTTAAAGAAAATATTGATGATAACTGTGTTTATTCAAAGTTTAAAAATGGGAAGTTTATTTTCCTAATCTTGTATGTAGATGATATCCTACTAGCTAGTAGTGATGTCAGTCTACTACTGGAAACAAAGAAGATTTTGTCCTTTAACTTTGACATGAAAGATCTTGGTGAAGCTTTATTCGTTTTAGAAATTGAAATTCACCGAGATAGAAACAAAGGGGTATTGGGACTGTCACAAAAGGCATACATAGAGAAAGTATTAAAGAAATATGGTATGCATAAATGTAGTTCATCACCTGCACCTATAGTCAAGGGTGACAGATATGGGGAATTTCAATGTCCCAGGAACTAATATGAGATCGATCAAATGAAAGCGGTTCCATATGCTTTAGCTGTCGAAAGCTTACAGTATGCTCAAGTATGTACACGTCCTGACTTAGCATTTGTTACCGGGTTACTTAGCAGATTTCAGAGCAATCCTGGAATAGAGCATTGGAAATTGATAAAGAAAGTCTTATGCTATTTGCAAGAAACAAAAGGCTTCATAATGACGTACAGAAAATCAGATTCACTCTATATAGTGGGGTATACAGATTCTGATTATGTGGGAGATGATAGAAAGTCTACATCCAGATATGTGTTTACTCTCGCTGGAGGAGCTATTTCGTGGAAAAGCTTAGAGCAAACCGTCACTACATCGTCCACAATGTATGCCGAGTTTGTTGCATGTTACGAGGCTACGGGGCAGGTGAACTGTCTTAAGAAGTTCATACCCGGTTTAAAAGTGATTGACGACATCTATAGACCACTTAAATTGTACTGCGATAACGAACCCACAGTAACATATGCACACAACAATAAGTCAAATAGTGCTGCCAAACACATTGACATAAAATATTATATTATGAAAGATAAAGTTCGAGATCAAATCATAAGTCTTGAGCATATAAGCACCACAAAGATGCTAGCGGATCCGTTTACTAAAGGCTTACCACCCAGAGTATTTATTGAACATGTTGCCGGCATGGGTTTAAGGGAAAGCCTGTGATTTTTAACTAAAAGATGGCCTAAAATGTATAGTAACTGTTTCAGAACAGAAAAATGTATTGTAGCTGTTAAATCTATCGGCGATTGACCGTGACGATGAGGCGGTTCTATGCATTAATCTGTAATGAAATGATTGAAGTTAAAAGTAATAAAGATAAAAGTAAAAAGAGAGATCAAGGGGGAGAATGTTAGGAATTGATCTCTACCCGTTTTGGCCCAACGGCTTTAATGGGCCCTTGACCTAATCGCGCCCTGATCGGGGGCGCCCAGCCCATTATGGCTGGTGGGCCCCTGTCATCAGCGCCACAATAAATAGAGGTGAGGGACCGGTCATAACTTATGACCTAAGTTCATCTGTACCGCCTCACCCCACCGACATCTCTAAACCTGATCTGTGAGGGAGCACTGTACCGACGGGAAGCGCCACCGCCACGACGACCGTCGCCACCGAGAGATCGACGACGTCGCCGTGACTCCAACGCCACTGCCCTCTTCACCGATCGAAGCTGCCCAAGCGCAGAGGATCGCACCAACAAGCAGATAGCCAGATCATCTTCCTCGACTCCGACGACCAGATCCGAAGGTATTGACCACCTCCAAACCACAGATCTATTACCAACACAGAAACTTTCAGATCTACACTCCTAAACCCAGAGAAAAGATTACAACAATTCGCGCATGTCATCGTGTGCGATTTTGGTTATGGTGATGGGATTTGACGCGTTCGTCGTGGGATGGTCATGTGACTCTGTGACTTGTTCCAGGTCACGGATGAACCAGATTTTATTTTGGATGTTTTGTCGTTTTTGCAGGATTTTGAAACCGATGGGGAGCGAGCTAGACGTGTTGTCATTTCAACTGGGGAGGAGCTGAGTTGATGAGCTCGATCATGAATGGGCCAGGCGCAGTCCCGTTCTTTCCTTGGGCTTTATAAGTTCGGCCTAGCAAGCCTAGTCAACTCAAATAGGCCTAGTGTGGCGTGCGGCCCCCGGCCCGCGCCATGATGTGCTATTGCACTGCTCGCACCGCATACAACCTGCCGGGATTGGGCAGACTGACATGATCGAGCGACGAACGCGAAAGCCCTAAACCTCGCGAGAAAGTCCCAAATATTCAAGCACGCAAAACAACGCGCATACATCATACTACTGTTCTGCTTCCGTGTATTGTGTATGGACAGTTTGAAAGCGAAAGCATGATCCACAGAGGATACACCTGCAATTGCAAGTAAACGGAGTGCCTGCCACCTAATAGTTACAGTACGTAGTTGTTATAAAAAAAAAGAGGGTTACAATACGTTCTAAAACTACTACAGTATCTTGCAGATAGAACCTCTCCATACAAGTTCAATAATCAGTTCAATAATCAGGGTCCTGCTGGTAGAATCTGATTTAAAAAAACTGACTGCGGCCTGTCGAGATTGTGTACCTGAGTACCTATAGTTATGATTCAGCTACGATGTACGACTCATCAATATGAAAGTTCAGCTACAAACTACGGTTCATAAACGACTTCGCCACGTCGACCCTCAAAGGTCAGTCCGACCGCCTAAGGGATAGGACCACATGACGACAAAACCAAGCCATTCTGTAGTTGGAGAACCGCCTTATTCATCCGACTCCTATGGATCGAGCACCGCTTCGACGACCAACTCTCGACAGTCACAGAGTTTTCTGACACCGTGCAACAGATGATAAAAGTACTTTTTGATCCTCTTGCGCTGGACAAAGTACGGATAAGGATATTGACAAACAGCTCTGACGCGCAGGTCGCGTTCAGGTAACTCCAAAATGCTTGCGGCTCCATCCGTCAGAGGGCGCTTGGTTTCGTAGGCTACAAATCATGTAACTCTGATTCGACCTCTATATAAAGACGTGCCGAAAACTTTAGACAGAGTGAGCTTTTCTTAGATTACATACTCGCACATGAGTTCTAGGGTTGCTGTTCGAGCGGGAACTCTTTCTCCATTGTAACCCTCTTTCGATCATATATGAATCCATCCACTCTTCATACATAATCTATCCTCAAAGATATTACACCTTCGTGATGGCCTGAATCAGTTTAACTCTTTATTCTTTTGTAGACTAAATCACATCTTTATTCTTTTGTAGACTAAATCACATCAACAGAAAGAATACACAAATTTCTCTCTGCATACGTAAATAGTATTGTATCGGTAAGCGAACACCGACACGGCCAAACAGACCATTGAGGCTGAAGCAGCAGGCCAAGTCGATCTTAAGCATGGCATATCAAATGCAGGTACTTCAGCAAATCAGATTTTGTAATTGTATATGTATATAATTACAGGTCTATCTCTTTGCCGCATGTTGTCCAGTTCATCAACACACTCGCCGATCTTTTTCCAACATTAAAAATGCTACTAGTGTATTACAATGTCTATGCTGATACTTCTACCACTTGTATACTGTTTCGATTGACGCAAAGCTAGTACTCCATTTAAAGTCAAGGAAAGAGGGAACAGCTTAAACTTACCCAGACGAATTAGCTCGTTAACCAATCTCTATAGTGCTATATACAACACATCCAACAGGTTTACATATCCATACAAAGTGTTTCATCCGCTAGCATTTGATGCTCCAGAGTGGTCAGTTGATTGACTATTAAATCTGTGGATAACAGAGTCAGGCGAATACTGCGTGCTGTTCTTCAGCAAGTGCGTGTCTTCCCTCGGAGACGAGTTCCGTTTCGCCGGACACTCTCGATTCTTGATGCAGTTCAGTATCTCCACTACCTCCTTGATTGAAGGCCTCAGATCCCTTTCCATTTGTAAGCACTGAAAAGCCAATTCAGCTACAAGATCAATCATTCTCTTTGTTTCGTTGTCTGTGTCGTAGCTGAGTTCAGGGTCGACCAGCTGCTCGACTTCATGGTTCTGAATCCTGTTGAGAGCCATGTTCGCCAAGTTGATTTCACTGTGACTCCTGCTCATATCAACCGCTGGTTTTGAGGATATGAGCTCTACCAGCACCACACCAAAGCTGTACACATCGCTCTTATCAGTTAGCTTGTAGCACTGGTGGTACACCGGGTCAACATAGCCTGGTGTGCCCTGTGGAACGGTTGAGACATGGGTGACTTCGAGAGGAAACAAACGCGACAACCCAAAGTCGGCGACTTTGACATGGAAGCTGTTGTCCAGCAGTATGTTGTTGGTCTTGACATCACGGTGTATGATTTCAACTGCGTGGAGGTATGCCAGCGCGTCAGCTGTTTCTATGGCAATGTTCATCCGCAAAGGCCACGTAAGACCACGTTCTGCCGCACGGGGTCCATGAAGATGGTCTGCAACTGTCCCATTGGAGATGAACTCGTACACCAGGAGGAGGTCACGGCTGCTACGAGACGTGCAACCATATAGGGTCACAAGGTTCTGGTGGAGCAGGCGGGACAGGATGTCTACCTCATTTATGAATTGCTCAACCCGTTTGTAGTTGTTCTTGTAAAGGCGCTTCACTGCAACTGCTCTCCCATCCCGGAGTTTTCCTGAAAGCACAAAATAGTCAACTTGGTATCGTGATTTCAAATGTTAATGCATTAGAAGAATATAACATGTTAGATATACAAAGCTATGATAGCTGAATCCTCGGAACATGTTTTCTCACCTTTGTAAACAGTGCTAAAGCCACCGTCACCAAGTTCTCTCGAGGCACTAAATCCATCAGTAGCTTCTTCAAGTTCCTCATAAGTGAAGATATAGGGAGAGCCACCCAATTCAAGGTCTTTGCTGTATGATTGCAACGAAGATGCACTACGCATGAGGTCACTTGAAGCTCTAACTTGTTCCCTCCTTTTGCCCTTGTGCCAGATCAAAAATAGGAAGCATGCTACCAATATGCCACCGCCTCCGACTCCACATACTGCCGATGACACAAGTTTAACATCATTAACAACATGTGGTAATCAATAAATCACAAGGATTCTGAATAGGATGCCTCAGGGTTTGACTTGAGGTGAGAGATCCAATATAACAGGAATGAAGTGCAGCTTCAGAGTTCATGCTCACCTATTCCGATGGTTGCCCTGCTGCTTTTGCCTGCATAAGAAAATAATCTCTTTTAATATATTGCCATTTAAGATGTAATGAAATATCACAGTAGCCATACCCAGAATACAAAATGCAGTTTCAATTAGTAATATTTTGAGCTTTGCCAGCCTAGTTGAGATCATACTTTTTTTTTTGGAAACCATATAACAAGCAGAAGAGATATATTTATAAAAAACCATGCCTAGGGGTGTGCAAATGAAGAAAATAAACTCAAATTCCTATAAAATGATAAGTGTAAGACTAAACAGACATAAACTTCATTGTTTGATGCCCAAAAATTAACTACAGTTGCAGTTCCTCCCTGAAATTCTTGCATCTCTATGAAGCATGAGAGCATCAGTCCGTAAGATGCTGTACCAGAAGATATTATATATTGGTGTGGCCAATCACCATGTTCCACGTTCAATATAGAATGAAAAATAATGAGGGGACAGGACATATCCTCCATATCAAATATTTCTCTGATTCGAGAAAGCATATGGAAACAGTGAAAATTGGTTAGTATGTCACAACTTAGAACAAACTTAAGTGTTTATGTATCAATGGCCCCAGTAAGATTTATTTTCTTTAGATGAATCACAGTAATAGATTGAACGTGTAAAGTTGAAAATGACAAAAAAAATACAACTAGGTTTTAGGTTTTCTAGTGAAGGTAGTGTTCTTTAATTTCATCTCGTTAGAAATGGCAGGTTCGTAATTTCATCTACACTAGGATGATGGCACTGATAGATTATGTAGTCCAGTGCATTGAATAGAGGTTTGAATAAATCTAATGACAGCGATGGTTACATAATAGGTGTCACCAATTTAAACTGAAAACAGGACCTGTACCTGCTCAACAATATTCAGATAACACAAAGAATCATGATCAAAAGCACAGCGCTCAGGTTACGTGTTCCTATAGCGTTATTGATCAACAAAAAGTCAGAATAATGGCACATCTGATGGAACTTTCTACCATTACTATTGGCTTATTGCCATTGACTTTGATTATAGCGAGAGAATTCCAAAATCAGATCGATGGCCTGGGCAACACATGTTTTCACCAGCTGTCAGAAAACTAGAACATTTAAGAAATTAAATTTCTAACTATCGGACCAGGAGCCTGAAAGGATAAAGCAATATTCGAAACCTAGATGCATGGATAGCCATTTTGGATTGAAATCAATATAGCTTCACGGCAGTGAGATTGAGAGGTCAATCAGACTAGGAAGCTTAGTCAAGGAAGTATGGTCGCTCTTCATTTAAATACTACAGTGTTCAATTAGACTTTAAAAGCCTAATTTCACAATGATAGATTTAATAATTTTCATATAGAAAGGTGCACTGATTGGCAATTCTAAGACTGATTTCCTCTAGTCAGCTGTCACCGGAAGAAAAATAGGAACACAAGCATCGGTATGGCATCTCTGTCAAGTTGTGCTGCTGAATCCTTTCAACCAATGAAATTGACTAGGCTCAGTGTCGACATCAATAGAATAAGCTCCTCAATCAGTGAACCCACAAAAAAAGTTGCAAGGACTACCAATTATCAATAGAATGCAACTTGAAGCAGACACTACAGATTTTTAGACAAAATAATCTTTATCCAACCAAAATTTATAATTTTTTTATGAAACACAGTACAACCAACAATTATATTATTCTTAGCAAGGTCAAAGGCAATAAACATGACGCGTTAGGGTTGATAACATCTCTATGCCACTTGCTGTGTCATAACTGCTATGAATCTGGTCGAGTGCTTGTCCAGGTTCATATCTAACAGCCTAAATCTGCTAATATTTTGGGACTAGGAAAGTACTCACACAGATTATTCAGAAATCAGAAGCGTTACTACCACTTGCATTGCATATGCTATTAACGAATTTCAGGAAAATGACTAGTTATAAACTAACTCTGTTCGTTGGCCCGTGCAGGGGCCATCTTTTGTTTCAGATTAGACTACCACCGCTACGACGAGACGAATTCGTCGTGAAATTTAAAATATCCTAAACTCACCGCCGCACTTTTCATGGTGTATGCCATTGGAGCACTTGCAAGCGAATCCCACGCCGTTGTTGCCGTACATGCACTCCCCACCGCTCGCCATGCATCTTGGGCAATCCGTTGACAGCCCTGTCCACTTGAGGAGGAACCCTTTCTTCATCCTCGAGATATAGTCGTCCCGATTTCCATTAGAGGGGCCAAGAGTCGGCACAACTGATAACAAGCAGCTCGATGGGATGCCAGCCTGACCAAGATAGCTACTGTACTTCCGCTCGACACCGTCGCTGACGAAGGAGAGGTTGTCGCAAGGCAGGCGGTGAAACCCAGGAGGGACCGCTGTTGGCGGCTCCTTACACTTGGAGAGAAAAAGCAGCTCGTAGTTGATTGAGCTGATGAGGAACGGACCCAGGCCGATGCCGAGCGAGATGTTGAAGGGTGGCGCTGGGCAGCCGGTGGCAAGCGGGAGGTTGTCGTCGACCACGTGGAAGGAGCTGTTCTCGACGAAAATGCTGACCACCCGGTAGGATTCCAATACAGAGCGCCTGAGGAACGCGCCGCTGCTGTTGCACTTGAGCTGGAAGGACGGCGACCCGCAGCGCGCCCCGCTGGGATCCTCCAGCCAGAACGGATAGGTGATGTTCAGGCCCCCGCATTTCTTGGGCAAGCAGCGTGACGGCTCTGCCGGACTGGCCTCTGCTGCCGCCGCTCGGAGGAAGGAGACGACTAGCAGCGACAGGGACCAGAGCAGGCGCATAACGGGTTGGAGACGGATGGGCGGATGGCAGTGGAAGAGGTGATGCACAGGGACGATGGAGCGGAACAGGAAGCAGGGCGGATATGAGATGGGGAGAGAAAGGTCGGTGGCGGACGGTTTGACCGGTCGTGGTCAACGCTCCCAAGCTTTGATTGGTCCTCTCCCTTCTTTACTTCTGGTTTGTTTATTCTAAATTAATACGCCGTTGATTTCTGTGTTGCCGGAACCCGGACGGAAAAGTAGCGACGGGGAATGCGCCAGCCGCCGCGATTGAGGACGACGACTTCCGTACGTCCTTATCAAACTACTGGACAAATATGCTAATCAAGGGATGCAAATATCGTACTCGTATTCTGTTCTAGCGGATTATTAGGTTTCGGATCGTCCTACTCTTTGAAGTTTCTTTATCGGTTTTTGTTTCTGGCCAAAAGCATGAACTGTTCTTCCTGCTAAGCTGATTTAGAGTCCTTTGTCAGAAGCGAACCTGTCAAATAATATTTTTAAAAAAAATTAATTCTTGTTTGATTCTGTGAAATGATTTTCTAAAATAAACTCAAAGTAAAAAAATAATTTTTTCTAATTTTGATTTTTTTTAAAATGATTCTTTGTTTTCATTTTAAAAGTTTATTATAGAAAATAAAAAAAATCAATTTCAACCGTAGAATCACCTCACAGAAATATGTGAAATATTATATGTGAAATATTATAATGAATTAAAAAATTAAAAAATCAGAAGCTGAACCTCTCTAAAAATGGCTCTTAGTATTAGCTCTGAGAGTGAACTTACTACTTGACATCGGTCGTGGCAGGGGCGGAGGAAGCTCCCATGTCAAGAGGAAACCATCGCTGATGAGTTCTTTGTAACTGCTGGCGTTCGTCTTCCCAGATCCTCCAAACACCGACACCACTGTCGCGTTGCAGCCCGCCAAAAAGTAGTCACTATAATTTCCCGACTCCTCGTACTTCTCGGCGACTCGAACAAACGTGTTGTGGCCGCACGTCGTCTCCTCAAGACTCCCGCTCTCCGCCATTGCCGGCGCCTTGGTACAGTTGTAGAAGATGAGGTTCTGATTGAGACAACTGATGGAGAATGGGTAACCAAGCTTGGAGGAGCTGTTGTCCATCGAGACGTGGCAGCCTCTGGAGCCGGACAGATTGAAGTCTTGGAGCTTGTGGACGTCGGCGATCATCAAGGAGCCGTTGTCGTAGAAGATGTCGAGAATCTGGAACCCGTGGGCACGCTCGCTGTGCCCGAGGTAAGGGGTGTCGCTGTTGCAGACGACCTGGAACCCAATCGCGCCGCACTTCATCACGATTGCCTGCTTCGGGACGATCCCAAATGGGATTCTGATGGTCACGTTGCCGCAGGGCACTGGTGGGCAGGGTTCTCCTCCTTCCTGCCCGTTTGCCGCCGCCGCAAGCGTCGGTGGTAACGACAAGGCCGCCCAGATCGTGGAGAAGAAGAGCAACAGGGCCGGAGCCATGGGAGGGTCTGAAGCTTGCCACGTTTGCAGCAGCAGCGACATGACAAAGGAGTGAGCTGAAACTGGTGACGAGGTGTTCGACGATATAGGCCTAGGAAAATTCACCCGTCTCGATTATATGGTGCCGATGAGGACTCGTGTGTACGGTGTGGTGGCCGAAACATTGGACTCGTTGACTGTTTCTGGCATGCTCTACGGGCGGGGCAAGAGACGCCGGTCATGAGCTAGCAACGTGCTTGACCACGACTAATAGACTTTGAGGGTGTTCAACGAAATTTATGGAGTGGTCTCAACCTGATATGTTGGGAAATGATGTAAAGCTATTTCTATTTTTTAGCCTCATTTGAAATGTGAGAATTTTTCCTATTTCTGTGTTATTATATGAAATTGAACTAATTACTGTAAAATTTCTATACGAAAATCCTACATTCGAAGGAGGATTACAGAAATGACATATAAATTTCATAAGAATCAGTTCAATTTCATAGAAAAAACATAAGAAATAGAAGAAAAAATTCCTACGTTCTAAAGAGGCCTAAAATTCCTAAGTACCAAAGAGGGGCTTAACTTCTCACTATTGTCAAAGAATCACTAATCAAAAATTGAAGGAAGTTTATACATAGACACATGGATTCTTATGTACGTACGTCGTGATAAAAGGACACGATGCTAGGCAAAGAAGCAAGTTCAATGTCATCTTGAAAACAAAGAAAGAGGTAAGAAATGGCAGGCGCCCAAGTCTCCATAGCTAGAACCTGTCACACCCTTTGACGGGACAATCTAACTCTAAAAGTACTGTGTTTACTTGCTCTGTTAATTTACACAGGGTTGCCTACAATTTTTTTTTTTAAAGAATGTATGTTTGCCTACATTAGTGGTGGAAGTTTGATTGCAAATCAAAGTGAAACAGAAAGTTCAGAATCTTCTCTCTTGAACAAATGTGTCTGTATCGAATTCCTAGGGGCAGAATAATTGCTTGCAAAGGTAGTCCTATCCATCTGCGGGATAGATGCAAACATCATACTCATGCTCAGAATATTATCTATTGCAATCTTTATGGCTTTCAGTGAATAGCCATGATGAACGTGAGTAGAGTATCTTCAAGGAAAGGGGGTCATCTGTCAATGTTTTTGAAATAGAGGAGGTCATATACTAAACTACAGATAATTAGGTAAATATGTGTGTGTTTTTAAGGGTGTGCTTCGAGCATGGGGTCGTGTGCTCTTCCCCTCCGGAGAAAAGAAAGTTGAAGTGGTTTTGGTTATTCAATAAGCTTCTATGATTTCTCTCCAAAACTAAGATTATAATACCTTCTTAGACCACACGATTAAGATGTACTCTCTCTTTTTCTGAAATTGTTGTCGTTAAGACAACAAAGTTAGCTCATTTCTGAATTTTTTATTCTAATGATAATTTTAAAAGAATTCCGCTACGATAGACCAACCCGTGTTCCTTTACCTCTTAGGAGGTGAAACACCGAATCAATCAGAGCCATTAAATTTTGAAAGAGAAAAAAAGTAATAATTGAAGGATTTAGTTTCCAAATCTGTCAAATTGATTTATTTCCAAAAATGAAAAACTTAGTTTCCAAAACTGTCGCATGCATCCATAACTCATTTATTTCTTTTCAAAATAAATATTATAATAATTATTAATAAGTTTTTACCTCATAAGAGGTAAAAGAACTGTTTATTCATCGAGATCCGTGCAAATGAAAGTCTCACATTAAGTTGGGTCTATCGTAGAATCTGCCTTTTAAAATGAAGGGAGTAACTGTTTCTGAAAAATTGAAAGGTATTTCATACAAGTTCGTAATATAGGTTGATTTTTCATTTGTAGAAAGAACTTTCCTCTTTCTGAAAATCAACCTTCTGCTCAAAACTTTTCAATGGCCAGGACTTTAAAGTTGAAGTTCGACAGTCTAAAAGCTTTTATTCAAACGGTTGAAAGTCAAGAAGCTTTGCCTCTTTTTGGTGAGAAATGAAAAAGACTTTGAACTTTTGGATCATTGGCGATGCTAATGGCATTTTACTTAGGCAATAACCTACGGGCAGCCCTCAAAACAAGCGAAGATTCAGTCAAGAACCAATACCACTTGACATATCCTTTTGTTGATGTGTCAGCGCACCAACGGAACGGGATCGAACAATCATGTACGCGGACAGGACAACAGGAAAGCTGGAAGAAGCTACAAGAAGATGAAGCAGGTGAAGGTGACGCGCGCCCGGCCATGCCCTCCAGTTCCGGCGAGGCCGGCGCACTCTCAAGGAACAAGAATTGGGCGGCAGTAGAGCATGCGTTTACCCAAGAACGCGGTAACGACGCGGTGTGGTCACTGGAAGCACCACAGAATCATGTCAAGGGGCCGGCAGTAGAGCCAAATAGGCATGCAATAATTTTTTTAGATAAAGAATGGGCATGCAATAATAATGTGTGTAAATACACAGATGATGATTAGAGATAACCATCACTACGGTTTCTAGGCTCAGCCAGCCGCCAAGATACCCGGAGATTTGGGGAAAAGGCAAGGAGGTTACGAGAGCTACGTGCGGATCCGCAAGTTAACACTCAAATCTTTATGGGACCCATCGAGTTAAGGGTTGAAAGGACAGGGCGAGCGAAACGCGACGGCAATGTGCCACGCCATGCTGAAGACGAAGATCGAGTGCAGTCGCTGAAAAGACTGCAAGCAATCTTGGCCATCTATTTTTGTGGCGAAGGGATCAGATCGAGCGCTACAGTACACAAAGAACAGTTATTTGCTACAGTAATCTATGAACATTGTTTTCAGCAAGGTGCTCCGCCTGATCTAGCCGTTAAATATGGATTGGACGGGTGCATCCGGGACTGCTTAGCGTCCCGGACAGGAACCGTGTCCATGAAGGAAACAACGGATCAAGAGTGTCTTTTGCAACTAGATGCCCCTACAGATTTGACCGCTGGCGCGCGTCCCCACGACATGAGCTGAATAGTGGAGCAGGTGTGGGATCGGAGGAGGAGGAACTCACCGGCGCATGTCGACCCCTTGCGCCGCTTGCCGCGAGGGCAGAGGCACGCGAATGTCCCGGCGTCGTTATTGTACCGGCACTGCCCGCCGGACGCGACGCAGGCAGTGCAGTCGCCGACGACGACCCGCTGCCACTCCAGGATGAACCCGTCCTTGAAAAGCGCGCTGTAGTTGGCCGCCATCATCATCATGGTCGCCGCCTCGGACCCCGCGCGCACCGGGATGTACACGAACTTGCACCGGCCGGTCCCGATCGCCGGCGGGGTGTCCCAGTCATTGCTCCCGCCGAGGTACGCGTAGACGGGGCCGCTGCAGTTGGCGGTGGTGGCGTTCAAGTACCCCGGCCCGCGGGGCTCCGTGCCGTTACACCCGTAGACGAGGCACAGGGCCCGGTTCCGGTGGCTAAACTCGAACGGGCTCAGCGCGATGCTAACCGACACGTTGAAGTCCGCGAGGCACACGCCGTCGTCGCCGGAGGCGAGCTTGGAGTGGGAGACGACGGCCGAGTTGTTGGCGTAATCGACGCCGAGGACGTGGATCGCGGATCCTCTCAGGGTGGCCTCGCTGCCGCCGTTGTCGCACCGCACCTGGAAGGCCGGGTGGCCGCAGGGCGATGACGTCCGGTTGCCGACGCCCAGCCAGAATGGGTACTTGACGATCAGGTTTCCGCATGTGGCCGGCTCGCAGTCGGCCTGCGCAGTGTAACGGAGGAGGAATAAGGAGGCCACGAGCGCGAGGAGCGACGGTAAGGTCGGTGGCATCTTCTAGCTTGGATGCTCAGCCGATGGCGGAGCTTGCTGCCATGCCAGGCTGCGGAACAAGATGCGGGGAAGCAAGGAGAGGAAGGACGAACCGGGAAAAGACGGGAGGTAAGTACAGTAGGAAGGAGTAGTATTGGCACTTTGACATTTGCATGTTTGACTAGTCCTTCCGCTTTGTTAGACCGTTATTTTATTCAACAAACAAGAGTGGCGAATTCAGTGTGGCTTATCTCCCGGTACATGGGAGGAGGTAAAAAGGAAATCAGCTTCAATTTCATATAAAAAATTATAATAAATAGAGGAAAAATCATCTATTTCAAAGGAGATTTTAGGATTTGTCAATTTGATGCGTTACGAATGTGGTTGGTTTTTCTGAGTTTTACTGTTGTGCCAATTAGAGAGCGGGGTTAAAAGAACACGTGCATGGCTGTAGCTATCAGATTGTCAAAACAGAGGATTAATGAGGATGAGCAAATGGCTGAAATATTAGACCAGTCCATTGACTTTTCTACAGGTAAGGCCCTAGAAAAATATAGGGAACAAAATGCTTCAAGGTTCAAGTTGGCCTTTGAGGCACACCGCAGTGTATTATTCAGCTTATAGGAATTATCATGCTAATTTCGACCGGCCGCTTGCAATTAACGTGCACTCGTCTAAAGTTTATCGAATCAATCGTTTCTTTTTTTTCCGTTTTGTTTTCCAAAAACTGGGCCAAATTCATTTTCTTTAGTGGATTTCTTTCAAGCCAAAATCGAGAAGCAATGCAAGCGAAGTGAATCAAACCGCAGAGCTCGAAACGAATCGCGGTATCAGTAATCAACTCACCGCGCGCGCACGTCGCCGGCCGCAGGCGCCCGTCCGGGCAGAGGCACTTGAACCCGGCGTCGTACCGGCACTGCCCTCCGCTCTTGTTGCACGCCGCGCAGTCCCCCGGCACCGTCCACTCCAGCAAGAACCCTCGTCTCACGAGCCCCGAGTAGCTGCCCATGTCCGTCAGCTCCGACCCTGGCAGCACTGGCACGACCGAGTAGTTGCAGCCCGGCGGCGCCGTCCCCTGAGCGAAGGGGCCGCCGGGCTCGTACCGCCGGCTCAGGTGCACGGTCCACGCGCCGGATCCCGGGCAGGTCACCGGAAGCGCGCCCACCGGAGGCGTCCACGAGCACTTGGCGCAGAGGACGAGCTCCCAGTTGGCGCGGCTGACGGCGAGCAGCGAGAGCGCGAGGCTGGCAGACATGTTGAACCTGGTCGCGCGGCAGGGGGTGGCGTCCTCGGCCAGCTTGGCGTGGAACGCCACGAAGGAGCGGTTGCCGTAGTGGATGTCGACCACGCGGAGGTAGGAGTTGTTCAGGCTCGGCGGCGCCGCGCTGGTGGGGTCGCACGCGATGCCGAACGACGGGTAGCCGCAGTAGGAAGGTTGCCTGCCGCGCAGCCAGAACGGGTACCTGATCTGCAGGTCGCCGCACGTCGCCGGGGCGCATGTCGCGTCCACGGCGGCTGCGGCGGCGGCTGCGAGCAGAGGCGGCAGGACGACCAGCAGCAGCGCTCCCACGCCGGAACTGTGCAGCATTATGATATTGGAGCAAATGCCGAAAGAGGTATGGATGCTTGCCGTTTATTTATGTCATTTTGAGACTGGAAATTAGAATATTATCGAGTAGCTTGTTTGAAGGGAAGATCGATGAGGTCGCTGCCGAGCCGGCAGAAGAAGATGGAACAGAGGAGCCGATTTCTCTGACATTGAGGCACACGATTACGAAGGATGAAAAGATTAAAGAGCGCGGTCGACAAGGGATTTGTGTTACGGCACCGTTAAGTACCATTTTATCCTCTTGACTTTGTGGTAAACCGTGAGCATTATGTCACGAACCCTCTAATAAAAAAAGGTGAGACTCTAGAACGTGGCAATCAAATTGCATTAACTTATATCTCACCCATAAAAATATGTTATATACAGGATAATATTAGTAATGGAAGTGCAATCCCTAGAGTTTTCGAGACTTGAGATGTTTAATTTATAAAATAGGCTGGTAAGCATATTGGCCAGAAATTAAAGGAAAGGTCTCAAGGAAATTGTGAAGATCACGCTGGGAAAAAAAATCCAAGTTTAAAATATGGAGCATCCAAATGTAAGTTTATCTTGTCGAATATATGCCAAATAGTATATTTGCGAATTTGTTTTCTTTTCAACTAAAAACTATTTCTTCCGTTTCAAAATATAAGCATTTTTAGGTTTAGTCAAAGTCAAACTTTCACTACTTTGACCATTAATAATATATAACTAACAATATTTTATCATATATAAAATATATTTTTTATATTCTTTGTAAAATAAACTTTCATAAAAAATATATTTTATATTAAAAATTATGTAATTTACTAGATATTGTTAGTAAAAAATTGACCTTATTCAAATCTAAAAATACTTATATTTTGAAACGGAGGTAGTAACGCAGACAGCTTGTGAAACTAAACACACACCCCTTGAGGCTAGAACTACTGCAGTAAATCATTAAAATTTCCTTCAAAACTTTATTCCTTATATATATCATGGGACATCATGGAATTTTGAAGGACTGTTCCAAATGGGTTTTTAAGGGAATTTGCACTATCTGCAAATTATATATAGCCCCACTAATAACTAAAAGAGACACCTAAGGCTTCATTCGGTTATCTTTGAATTGGGAGGGATTGAAGTGAAATGAGGAGATTTAATCTTTACATAGAGAGTAATATATTCGATCCCCTCTAATCCACGTGGTTTGGGGAAAAACGAACGAAGCCTAAAGAAATTCAAACACACCTGACGTTGTTGTCAGTTTAGTAACTACAAAATCCGCATTGGGCAAGCTGTTTCTGCATCCTAGAAGTCCATTCATATTCCCTCTCTTTCAGCTATTACCGAGGTTCAGTAACCTTGAAAATTATACTTGACATCTTTCAGAGTTTTAGCAGCTAGTAGCTGATTTAATTAGCAGACTTGTGTATGCACAGTAGTTTCAAATTGAATATGATTCTGGCAAAACAGAACGCAGGTAACGGTAGAGAAGCGAAGCACCAAATACTAACCGTAAAAAAGTTCCTCGTTGTCCTCGTCCGCGCAGGTCCATGGATGCACGCCGTCGGAGCAGTGGCACTCGAACACATCATCGGTACTATTGACTCGGCACCGGCCGCCGGCCGCCATGCAATCGTCGCAGGCCTCTGCCTTGTCCATGTACTGCAGGAGAAACCCGCCTTTCACCAGCCGCTGGTAGTCTGCTCCCGTCGCCCCCTTGAACCCCAGCACCGGCAGCGGCGACACCGTGCAGTTCCCCGGCAGTTGTGTTAAATTGGTGTCAGGCCTGTACATCCCACCAAGCAAGGCGAACGAGCTATTGGCGGATTCGCTAGCGCAGCTCACTGGCGCCCATGACCGGGGAAGCTGCCGTGCCTGCCGCTGGCAATCGTAGAGGAAGAACAGCTCCTGGTTTTGGGTGCTAATTATGAACGGCAAAGGGGTGATATCGGAGGCGGCGTGGCCTTTGAGATCGTTGCCGCATGGGTCGTCGGACAGGTTGAGGTTGGCGACCCTGAAGGAGCTGTTCTCGTACAAGATGTCCAAGATCTTGTATGCCCAGTACGTGTTCTCCAGTGAAGCGTCACCCTTGTCGCAATTAACTTGGAAGTCCTTGTAGCCGCACTCGGAAGGATGCGTGCCGGCGAGCCAGAACGGGAAGGTGATGTTGAGCCTGCCGCACGAAGCCAGCGCGCATGGCTCTGTCGTCGTGTTCCGGGCGACAGCGGCGGCGGGGATAATGGCTAGCAGTGTGAGCAGAGGCAGCATGTTGGCTGGGCAGAGCTTGGTGGCCGCAGGAACAGGGCGCGGCCGCATCTTTACCACTGATGGAAGAGAGGAAGAACAGCTACTCGACTCGGGGAGGGAAGGTTAATGTAGCACGGTGAAGAAGACGATGCATGGCATGGGAATGATAAGATGAGACGACAAGGTGCGAAAATGGTGGCCGAACGTACGTGTTGACCGTTCCTCGGCACCAGGTTTGACTGCTGTATTCTCATGACTGGTAGCAGTCGGCATTAGTACACGCTAAGCTTCCTCGCATCGAGTCGCCTTGCAAATTTGCAGTCCAAGTGACCATGCAAATTGCACTGCAAAGCAGCCAAACCAAGACAGTCCTAGCAGGCAACTGAATGGAAATTTCGCAACGAGATTCTTTTCCAAGCGAGCTGGAGACCTGGAGTAAGGTTCACAAAACTGGTAGCTGATCGGTTTTGAAGAGGACGAAAAAATCAAAACCATCTGGCTAGACAGAAAATTCAGTTGAAAATTGATTTTGCTATAGTACTTAGTGTCGAATCAAGTCCGATCGGTTTAGATCTCGTTCAGTTCTCTCGAAATGGTCCGGAATGCAGTCTGTTTCAGCCAGATCAAATCGGGCAGGATTGAAAATGGGCGGGACTAGGAATAAGGATTCATTTCGATCTGACACGGAATGAAATTTGCTCTCTTGGCCTTTCCTCTCCCTCCTCGGCTCGCGATGAAGCATGTCTCCTACCCTCTGTAACCTATCCATACGGTTTGAGTGACACCACAAAATCTACTCGTTACGCTTCAAGAATAAATCGGTTCTATAAATTAATCCAAGACAATCGAACAAAACCTTGATCAGTTTTCATAAAAATTGGTTGGTTTTGAACGGTTTCTAAAACCCTGCTGGAGAGTTGAGAATGCAATCTTCGCTTCAGTTGAGGCGTGCCTTCACACTGGCTTTACCTATCTACAACGGTTGTTAGTGTTGGACCCGAGAACGCCCTCTTGTCTCGCCACAAAGGAGGTGGTCACAGATGCGGACAGGTGTGTGGCCAAGTCCATAGATTCTCATAGTTGATGAAGCCTAACCAATCCGTATCAGACCAAAAGCCACCAACTATTTTTTATGACCGGGTGTGAAATCAAGACCAGTTTATGTTTTTGCAGTGATAAAGCTTAATTTACCCCCTCAAATATAATCAAAATCCAGTTAACTCACTAAACAAATTTTTTATTCAGTTTAACCGCACAAATATAATTTAGTTCAATTTACCCCACCCCCCTCTAATACAATTTGTCTTCTTTGTTTCTATCTACACAAGCGTAATCTTAAGGTTAAATTTTATGAAAATATATTATATTTTTTTATTTTTATAGGAAAGAGTTTTTAATAATAAAATAAATTTTGAGATGCAAAATTATATGAAAATAATGATAAGAAATTCATAATATATTATGATGTACTCTATTAGCTCTTAAAACTTCATATTAAGATCACATTTGTGTAGGAGAAATAAATAAAAAGACAAAATTGAGGTAAATGGAACCAAAATAGCACTTTGTGGGATAAACGGAAACAAATAGTTTAGTATAGTTATCTGAATTTTTACTAACCTTGAGTGGAGTAAATTGAACTTTATCTTTTGCAGATACAGTCTGAGTTAGCAATAAAATTGAAGTTCATCATTTTGCTGGTTAGATTTCCTCTAAAAAACAAATAAGAGGGCCGAGTGGAATGATCTGAATATCTGCTCTACAATAATCACGATCGACTCAGGACGAGTGTCCCTATTTTTGGCTAAGTTCAAACGATTGACAGCTAGGCTGCTGATTTGTCTGAAAGAATTAATTATTTATAAAAGGTTTACAACCTAGACATCTGTAGTGGCTTCATCAATCTCAAGATATGAGAGAGAGCCTTACGTAAATGTTCATTGCTGAAATATGTATACTTTGTTTATAGGCTTGAAAAAAAATATCACTGTCAATTAAATACAAAGGAAAGATTAAAGGTCGTACTCTATAATCTGAAGCGCAAAAAGCACTACGAATGTTTCAGGACAAACTGTGCTAGTATTCAAAATGTATTTTTAGATGAACGCAGGCGTGAACTATGCGCTGCTGGTTGTTGTAGCCGCAGCCCGACAGACGCATCAACAAGTTGCACAGCGAACAGGTCTCAAAAAAAGGAGCACAGCGAACAGGCCGTTTCAAAAGACAGTTGCACTTCGAAAAACTTGGGCCCAAACAAATTCCAAAGCTTTGGTCATGGGCCAGTCCCATTCACTTGGATCCCAACGGGCTTCAGTATGTACATGCCCATTAAACCGTTGACAGCAAACAATATCTTTTCAAATCTTTTTAAGAAATAAAATGCAAGAATCTGTGTTGCGCACCTGGGGATCTCGAAGCAATCCATGCAGAAGTCGCGGCAGTCCGGAAGCACGCGAAGGCCCACGTCCCCTGCACCGCCTGCCGACGGCGGCCGCATAAACCTCCAGTCCTCTCGCACTGGCCGCACTCCCCATCCGCCGCCGGCCTCCAGCGCAGCTCGAACCCCATGTTGAGCGCCGGCACGATGCGGTCGAGCGGGCCAGCGCCTCCAGCCACGAACAGGGACCTCCGCAGCACCGGCATGCCGATCACGTCCCGGCACAGTCCGGCGTACCCGTACGGCATGAACTCATCCCCTTCGCGGAAGACGTACGAGTGGTGCAGGCCGTCGCCCTCGAGGCACGCGACGAGGTGGCTCGGGATGCCGATGAAGGCGCAGTGGACGAAGAAGGTGAGGTTGGTGTCCCGGGCCGTGAGCGAGAGCGGCGACCCCGCCGGGAGGGACATGTTGCGGCCGACGAGCGGGCAGGTGTTGGACAGCGAGAACACGCCCAGGTCGAACAGGGAGACGGTCCGGTCAGTGTGCAGGACGTGGGTGACCGCGTAGTCCCCCGACGGGAGCCGCAGCACCGGCGTGTCGCGGCGGCATTCCAGGCGCAAGCTCGGGTACCCGCAGTGCGAAGGCGATGAGGCGTTGCCGGCAGCAGAGTCGTCGATCCAGAACGGGTACCGGATGTCCACGGCGTGGCCGCACCGGTACGACGGGCACGACAGCGTTGTGGCGGCGTTTGGGGTCCGTTCTGCCGCCGCCGAGGCAGTGACGAGGATGGAGAGGAGGATGAAGAGTTGCAGAGGATAGTGTTCCACTGACATTGTTGCTTGCGCGAGGCACACAGACTGGAAAATGAATTTACTGCAACCTTTGGTCCCCAAATCGGTCAAGTCGGATGATCATTCACAATGGCGAACGGTTCATCCAAAAGGTGTGAAGCTAGTTACAGGGGAACAAAAATGCATGCCTTTTCTGCTCTGTAACATGTTTGACTGCTGTTCTGGTCTTCTGGATGTCAGCTCAAGCCATGGCCAACAACTCAGAACGTGTGGAGGAAGTCACACAAAGTTCGTTTGTAGTCTGTGAGTGTGAAGTGTGAACATGGAATTGCCGCATGAAGATCCTTCCAAAGTATGATCGAGGCAAGCTCTGAGTCAGGAGTTTGGGGCGCCCGTGGGTCGTCGACGCAACGAGACAGCGATGAAGATGCAACGGTGAGAAGATACACGTGTGAAGATGTTGTGGCCCAAGGAAACGGACACAACATCAGTCCTGTTGCTCGGAGAAGATGCACGTAGCTCTCGATGATGGACGTCACAGGATCCTGCGATGAAAATGTGCGAACAAGATGACTGAGACACTATGCGCGAAAGCGTCCCCTCGACATCGTATCCCTGGCCTGGCCACACGAAAAGGTAGAAGCTGGTGTACTTGGCGCCAATGTTGAAGTAGATACGGGTGAGGTCGATGGAACCACGATAAGTATTGAGTAAAAATCAGAGAAATAAAAAGCAAATCTGTAGCAATGTGAACCGCCTCCATATCCGATGTCGACATAGAGAGCATGATGGCGGCTCAGTGACGGGTGCAGCCTACTCCGACCGTCACCATGACGGCGCGGGATGGTCACGAAGTTCCGGAAGGGGTAGCGGCGATGTCTCCGGAATGGGGCAGCCCGGCAGGACAGTTTAACCTTATGTTCCATTATAGTTCTTGATGACATTGTATTAACCGTAACAAACATTATTTACCGCGGGAAAAAAATGAATATCATGAAGGCAAAACTGGAATCTATTTTTGCCCCCTATGAGTCTAGTCTTGCTCTGTTTTTCTATGACAATCTTTGCAGGGATGGCACGAAAGTTTTGATACCTTTGGGCAGCAGCGACGGCAATGGCAGGGAGGGGGCTTGTGGAGATGACATGCCAAAATAGCATGTTTGTTCGTGTCGCCGAGCGTTTGCCGTCGTCCCGGTGCTTGGTCGATCGGCAGGATGCGGCAAAACTAAGTAGGTAGACCAGCGTAAGCCTCTGTTCTAGTTCGTCGTCGTCAATCGGGGCGGCGGACCGCGGGCGCCACCTTTCCGTCGTCGTCAATCGTCCTCAATCATGTGCGTAGTGGAGCATCGTGGTCCAAGCACGTAGCTGGCTCGCGACCGCCGTCTCTTGCCCCGTCCGTCGGGCACGCCGGAAACAGTCAACGAGTCCAATGTTTCGACCACCTCACACGGCCCCATATACCGAGTCGAATGAATTTTCCTAGGCCTATCACCTGTGTCGTCGACACCCCGTCACCAATTTCTGCTCAGTTCCTTTGTCCTGTCGCTACAGCAACCGTGGAAAGCTTCTGATGCTCCCATGGCTCCGGCCTTGTTGCTCCTCTTCCTCTCCCCGGTCTGGGCGGCCTTGTTGTTACCACCGACGCTTGCGGCGGCGGCAGACGGGCAGGCAAGAGGATAACCCTGCCCGCCGGCGCCATGCGGCAACGTGACCATCAGATTGCCGTTCGCTATCGTCCCGGAGCAGGAAGCCGAGATGAAGTGCGGCGCGATTGGGTTCCAGGTCGTCTGCAACAACGGCACCCCTTACCTCGGGCACAGCGAGCGTGCCCACGGGTTCCAGATTCTTGACATCTTCTACGACAACGGCTCCTTGATGATCGCCGACGTCCACAAGCTCCAAGGCTTCAGTCTGTCCGGCCCTATATCCTGCCACGTCCCGGTGATCAACAGCTCCTCCAAGCTTTGTTATCCATTCTCCATCAGTCGTCTCAATCAGAACCTCATCTTCTACAACTGTACCAAGGCGCCGGCAAAGGCGGAGAGCGGGAGTCTCGAGGAGACGACGTGCCGCAACAACACGTTTGTTCGCGTCGCCGAAAGGTACGACGAGTCGGGAAGTTATGGTGACTACTTCTTGGCGGGCTGCAACGATACCATGGTGCCGATGCTTGGAGGATCTAGGAAGACGAACGCCAGCAGTTACAAAAGAACTCATCAGCGATGGTTTCCTCTTGACATGGGAGCTTCCGCCGCCCCTGCCATGACCGATGTCAAGTAGTAAGTTCACTCTCAGAGCTAATACTAAGCCATTTTTGGAGAGGTTTTAGTTTCTGATTTTTTAATTCACTCTTGATACTTCACATGCTTCTGTGAAGTGATTTTTAATTAAAATTAATTTTTTAAAATAAACTCTTAAAATTAAAATAGAGAATCATTTTTAAAATTAAGAGAAACTAATTTTTTTTTAGCTCTCGAGTTTATTTTAAGAATTACTTTATATAATTAAACAAAAATTAATTCTTTTTAAAAATAACATTTGACATATTTTGTCTGAAAAATCAGTAACTCAGAGCTTGATAAAAAAAAACTCTAAATCAGTTTAGCCGGAAACAAAAACAGATAAAGAAACTTCAAAGAGTAGGACGATCCGAAACCTAATAATCCGCTAGAACAGAGTACGAGTACGATATTTGCATCCACTGATTAGCATATTTGTCCAGTAGTTTGATAAGGACGTACGGAAGTCATCGTCCTCAATCGCGGCGGCCCGCGCATTCACCGTCGCTACTTTTCCGTCCGGGTTCCGGCAACACAGAAATCAACGACGTATTAATTTAGAATAAACAAACCAGAAGTAAACAAGGGAGAGGACCAATCAAAGCTTGGGAGCGTTGACCACGACCGGTCATACCGTCCGCCACCGACCTTTCTCTCCCCATCTCATATCCGCCCCGCTCCCTGTTCCGCTCCATCGTCCCGGTGCATCACCCCTTCCACTGCCATCCGCCCATCCGTCTCCAACCCGTTATGCGCCTGCTCTGGGCCCTGTCGCTGCTAGGCGTCTCCTTCCTCCGAGCGGCGGCAGCAGAGGCCAGTCCGGCAGAGCCGTCACGCTGCTTGCCCAAGAAATGCGGGGGCCTGAACATCACCTATCCGTTCTGGCTGGAGGATCCCAGCGGGGCGCGCTGCGGGTCGCCGTCCTTCCAGCTCAAGTGCAACAGCAGCGGTGCGTTCCTCAGGCGCTCTGTATTGGAATCCTACCGGGTGGTCAGCATTTTCGTCGAGAACAGCTCCTTCCACGTGGTCGACGACAACCTCCCGCTCGCCACCGGCTGCCCGGCGCCACCCTTCAACATCTCGCTCGGCATCGGCCTGGGTCCGTTCCTCATCAGCTCAACCAACTACGAGCTGCTTTTCCTCTCCAAGTGTAAGGAGCCGCCAACAGCGGTCCCTCCTGGGTTTCGCCGCCTGCCTTGCGACAACCTCTCCTTCGTCAGCGACGGTGTCGAGCGGAAGTACGGTAGCTATCTTGGTCAGGCTGGCATCCCATCGAGCTGCTTGTTATCAGTTGTGCCGACTCTTGGCCCCTCCAATGGAAATCGGAACGACTATATCTCGAGGATGAAGAACGGGTTCCTCCTCAAGTGGACAGGGCAGTCAACGGATTGCCCAAGATGCATGGCGAGTGGCGGGGAGTGCATGTACGGCAACAATGGCTTGGGATTCGCTTGCAAGTGCTCCGACGGCATCCACGATGCGAAATGTGACGGTGAGTCTTACATTTTAATTTCACATCCGAAGAATTTTTATGGGACTTAGAGGATTTAAAATTTAACATTCATTAGAGCATCCACTCCGATCCTAAAACCAATCTATTTTGAGAGTCAAAACTTCTTAGTTTTGACCCGGATGCATTTCACTCGATAAAAAAATTACACTAATCTTCTACACAACTATTCTATCACCGAGAAAGCCGACGTTCAATAATAATAGAGATCCGTTAAAGTAGATCAATTCCTGTTTCTTTTCCTCCGGTGAACCATCAAATCAATTTGAGTCATTGAATTTTAGAAGAGAGAAAAAAAAAGAAAAAATTGAAAGATTTAATTCTAAATCTGTCAAATGGATTTATTTCCAAAAATAAAAAAAATTAGTTTTCTAAACTGTTGCACGCATCTATAACTTATTTATTTCTTTCCAAATTAAATATATGATAATTAATAATTATGAAAAAACTTTTACTTTTTAAAAAATAAAAGAACTATTTATTTGAGTCGTCTACCTAATAGTTCTACAATCCAGACAAAGTGCAAAGACTAAGACAAAGGGGGCAGTACAGTCTTCGCCAGTTCGCCTACTGTTTTCTCAGTAGTGGGCTTACAGTTACTCCCTCCATTTACAATATTTTTTTAATTATAAATTATTTTAATATTCAAATTTTGTTCTCAAATATATTTCATTTTTATTTTTCAATATACTCTTCTCTTTTTTCAACACACTTTCTCTCTTCCCAATAAATCTCTATCTTTTTTTTTTCGATGCATAGTATTTTTTCACTTATACTTAATTCCTCTACCAGAGACTTACTCTCTCTGTCTTAAAATAAGTGTTTTTTTAAATTTTTAAA
The DNA here is from genome assembly GCA_001602295.1 of Zoysia matrella. Classification (NCBI taxonomy): domain Eukaryota; kingdom Viridiplantae; phylum Streptophyta; class Magnoliopsida; order Poales; family Poaceae; genus Zoysia; species Zoysia matrella. The sequence goes on from BCLG01002008.1 coordinate 24,967, forward strand.
TATCTACCTTTGAGCTTTCATTTTATTCAAAAATTTATGAAAATATTATTTATTTTATTGTGAAATGATTCATTATTAGAAGTACTTTAAGATTGATTTGTTTTTTTATATTTTTTAAAATTTTAAAATAAAATGAATGGTCAAACATTAATTTCTAAAAGTTAAAAATATTATTTGTTTTGAGATGGTATATTTGCGAAGGGAGGAAGTACAAATCACAATCCCTGCCGCATGTCACCAGAACAGGACAGTCAGACTTGGAGACGAGGAACGGTCCACACATTCAACAGCCCCTTCGGGTCTTCTTCTGCCTTGTCTGATACGGATTTGTTCCTGGAGGAAGCGTGTCTCTGCAGTGGCCCACCAAGTCCATTTCATATGTTTCCAGAGGAAGCATATGAGACATTGAGACATATGATATCCATCCGTCACAGGGATGAACGGAGTTTTTTTTTTTTTCCGAGTAAAAGCGTCGTGCGGTGCCCTCAACATCACGAACCCGTTCTGGCTCGGCGGCACGCATCCGTCCGAGTGCGGCTACAAGGACTTCAGGTTACTTGCGACAAGGGCGACGCTTCACTGGCGAACACAAACTGGACGTACAAGATCTTGGATATCTTCTACGAGAACAGCTCGTTTAGGGTCAGCAACATGATCCTGTTTGATGGCGCTTGCAAAGGGATGGTTGTCAACTCCTCCTCCGACATCGGCATCTCGCCGTTCCAGATTAGCACCCAAAACCAGGAGCTGTTCTACTTCTTCCTCTACCACTGCCAGCGGAAGGCACGGCAGCTTCCCCGGTCATACTCATGGGCGCCCGTGATCTGCGCGAACGGATCGGCAATTAGTTCGTTCGCCTGGCTTGGTGGAAGGTACAGATCCGACTCCAGTTTAACGCAACTGCCAGGGAACTGCACGATGCCGGCGATGCCGGTGTTGGGGTACGATGGGGCGTCGGGGCAGACTACCAGCGGCTGATGGAAGGCCGGTTTATGCTGGAGTACACGGCAGCGGACTGCGAGCTTTGCAAGAAAGACCGGCGGCCAGTGCCGGGTCGACGATAGTACTAGTATCGATTTGTTGAAGTGCAACTGCTCCGGCGGCGGTGACCAGCTATTCTGATGTGAGCTTCTTTATGCTTACTGTTCCGTGCTTTATTTTGTCTCTACCGTTTCCTTCTTTCTATTTGACGAATATCATATTCGATTTAAAAATAACATGTATATCCAAAAGCTTACAAAACATCCTCTAACTTAAATTATTAGAAAATCATTAAAAAAATTATCTCCAACAACTTTTTAAAACCTTCTCAGAACTTAGGGATCTACGAAAGTTTTAGCTAGATCTGAGAAAGTTTTTTGAACCCTGAACCCTCGACTCCCGCTGGAACTGATTCTAGTTGCGTAGCCACGGACACCCTTGTTGTCCCCCCCCTCCCACCACCCTACCAACAACTACCAACAACAACACTCCGCATCATCGCATCCGCATTGATCCGCCGCCTCAACACCCCACCAATGCGACGCGCTGACTTGGCGGTTGCTGCCTCACCACACGATGTCCCACCAGCATTCTATCCTAGCATCGAGTCCGCTTGTGTTGAACCTCTCTGTCCGTGCTCAGCCTATGCAGCTATCGTGCCGCTTGGAACACCTGGGATTGTCACCATAAGTGAATTTTCTCAATCCTTTATACCACAGATGGCACCTAAGAGTCATCGGATTTGACAGATCAACAGTTCAGTCTATTCACCTTTGAATCTGTCTGTTTTTTTAAAGGAGCTCATTTGTTATAAACTCCATCACAACCACCTGACTTCTGATTTTTTCTTTTCTGGATTGTCACCAATGCTGAACCTGTGGCAGGCGTGTCGCGGGCTCGCGGCCCCGACGTGCTCACCAGATGACTTACCGACGATGATGCGTGAAGCCATGTTGCCTTGTCGACGACCACGCCACGCTGGGGCCACTGGGATGTGCGTCTCCACCAGGCCACCATGGCCGCCTCGTAGCTAGGTCGTGCTGGGGCCGACCACGCTGACCTGTAGCTAGGCCGAGCCACGGGCACCAGGGGCTGGTTCACCACCATGTGGACAGGCTGCGCTTGGAGCCTCCCGTGGGCAGGCAAATCTTTTTATAAATTTTTCGGTTTTTTTTAAATTGTAGTTCAAAAATAAATAAAAATTGAGTTTGATTTTAATTTGATCTGACTCTTACTAATTTTAGTTCATTTTCTTTGGTCCATTTGCACCTCTAATCGTGAGTGCCTTCCACCCGCACTACATCGGCCGATTGAGATTTGTTGTTTGCAACATATGGCTTTAATCTAGGCGAGGCAGCAACAGGGTTTATGATTTCATTTGAACCGCTAAAACCGGTTTAATAAAAACAGTGAAAACCGATCGAAAATTGTTTCAAATTGAAAATTCAAAATTTGAACGAACTGTTACAGTAAACAGTTCGGTTTCATTGGTTAGCCGAGTGGTTTCAATGGTTAAGCAACCGGTTTCTTCGGTTTTTTCGGTTTTTACGGTTTCAGAGCGGTTTTAACGGTTTTCGGTATTATAAAATTTTTCAAATTTTTAAAATTTTAAAAAAATTTAAAACGAAAACCGGTCGTACGGTGAAACCGAACCGCAGCGATAAAGTCGAAAACTGTGAAAACCAAGCGTTTACCGCGGTTTTGTGAACCTGGACAACAAATAAGTGGGTTTACAAACTGCTGCATAGAAGTTTTTTCCCATGCACCTCAGTTCTAGTTAGTTTATCATCCTCAATAACAACGACGTGGGAGAAGAGAGAGGACTATAATAAACCAACGGGTCGTGCAGATCGAGCCTGACCGGCCTCGTGCTTACTCTGTGGTGGCCTTTCTCCCGAGCCCCGAGCATGGCACAACCGCTTTTACACTAGCTGCGACGTGCCGTTGGTCCGTCGCGCTATATCAGCCTAAGCCAGTTCGAAGCATGGAAGAGAACAAAAAAAATATTTTAATTTTAATTTTTTTCTTAAGATTATAAAAATCTTAAAATTTAAATATAAATAAATCAAATTACATATAATTTAACTTCAAATTTCATATAAAAGCTTCACAGGTCTGTTGCGTTTTGCCTTGCTGGATCAAGTTTGACCAGCTACACGGTCATAGCATCGAGCCTGGTTAGGGCAACCTAATCGGATTGTGCTTGGGCCGGCCCAAGGAGCTTGCAGCCAGACTCAAGTTTGACCGTCGTGCCTGACTACGCTCGAACCAAGTTAAAATCGTGGAGCCTTAGCCGCCTATTTATCCAACTATAAAGAGGACTAATCAACGCTTAGGTGTTGACCACGACAGTTTGCGAGAAGAGAGGACTAATCAACACTTGGGATGTTATCACGCTTGTCTGACAGCGACCACCAAACTCCTTTTCAGCTGATATCAAGATGGAAGAAGATAGGGCCAAGTAGGAGGGGGATAACGTCGTTCGTAAGAGTTTTGTAACACTCGTACGTAAATCCAGCATTTCTGTTTTCAGCCCTCTCCGTCCGCGGTCCACCCAGCCTCGAGCAGAGGCGAACAAGAGCCACCTACTACTCTCTGCCTGCATCCCCTTGTGCCAAATGAACGATGCATCCCGCCGTGCTGCTCCTGCTCCGCCTTTCCTTCTTGCTTCAGTTGCTATCCTTGGCTATCGCCTTCCTCTTCAACGATACCAGCAGCAGCGCGAGCTGCGCTGCGGCGACTTGCGGCAACCTGAGCATCACGTACCCGTTCTCGCTCGGCGGCGTGCAGCCGCTGGAGTGCGGATTCCCGGTCTTCGAACTGGCATGCGACGCTAGCCGAGCGTACCTGACCAAGAGCTCCAGGAAGAGCCTGTACCGAGTGCACAGCATATCCTACGACACCAACTCTCTGGTGATGGCCGTCGAGGCCAGCTTCTCCGGCGAGGAGACATGCAGCGTTCCCGATTCAGGCCTTGAAAAGCTAAAAACTAAAGCTAAAAACTGAGAAGCTAAAATAAATAAAGTTTTGAAAAACTGATTTTAAAATGCTAAAAAACTAGCTTTTATAGAAATAAACTAAAGCTGAAAAGCTCACTAAAAGTTACTTTTTTATCTTTTGATGTGTAAAAAAGCTAAATATATATTACAAAAGTCAACATCTAAATTTTACAGCCAACTTTTCAACTAAGCCATCAGCTATCTTTTTTTAAAAGCTCAAAAACTCCAGCTTAAAAAAAAAAAAAAAAAGAGAGCCTTAAACATGTCCTCCTGCCTCGCACTCTGCCCTCTCAGCATAAGCAACAGGAACAGGAATAACGTCTTCCTCTACAACTGCACGCTTCCTCCTCAGCAACAACTCTCGCCGGGATGTGTTAACCACACGATCGGAGCTTACATCTCTGAGAGCCGGGACGCGGATGGAAGCCGGCCGCAGTGGGCGCCGACCAACTGCAGCTCCGTGAGCGTGCCTGTGCGTGCGTTCCAATAGGGGAAGGATCCAGCTCGTGACTACGGGCGGTTGATCAGTGAGGGGTTCTTCTTGGAGTGGCTGGGTACAGGTGACTGCGATGCATGCAGGTTGCGTGGCGGGGAGCGCAGGTTCGTTGAGCTCTCGTTCCAGTGCGTCTGCCGCGAAGGGTTGCCTGCTCGGTTCCAGTGCAGGTCCCTGCAGGTAAGGAATTGCCTTGCATTAGTGTAATTTTGAGAAGCCATAAACGAGATATGCTATTTCAGTTTTATCCTACTACTAGACACTCTCATCAGCTCCTACTACTCGCCCTTGTTCCTTCCATATAATTCATGGGCACATGGCTATTATTTTTACCCTCTTATTCTTTATCTTTGTTGGGGACAAAAGTTTGCAGCCGCCCCTGAACAGGAGCTTCATGTTGAAAATATTAGTTTGCTTGCATTCTTTTGCACTCTTTTGAGCATTCTCTTACTTAAAGGGAAAAACATTAGTTGCTTTAAAAGAGAAAGGAAACTATTTTGGACATACTTAGTGTATCTGATGTTCTGATACATCCATATATTTTCTCGGCAGGTAAAAGGAAGGAGAGCATCAAGATAATTTTGATAGGTGTGTTTCTTTTGTTATTAATAATTTACTTGTGCACAGTACAATTAAGCTAACCCCATGGTAAAGATGAATGGAATAATCCTTATATTCCTCCTTGCAACAACACTGTTATACATTTCTTGCTTATTTATTCATGTCAGTGCAATTTATATGAGTAATTCAGATGACAAAGTTCATGATAGAGTTATTTTATACATATGATATAACAAGCATACTGTGTATTACAGATAAAAATTGAACATTTTTCCTGTTCTGTTTCAGCTTCACTGTCCGCCGCCTCCAGCTTGATTCTTATAAGCATTGCTTGGATAATGTGCCAGCGAAAGAAAAAGCAAAATTTATTCATCCAAAAGTATACATGCAATGAGTCAAACATAGAGGAAATACTAAAAGGGCATGATTCTCTCACCCTAAAAAGGTACGGATATTCAGAACTAAGGAAAATAATGAGATCCTTCAAGGAGAAACTGGGAGAAGGTGGCTATGGTATGGTATTTAAGGGCAACTTAGAAGATGGCCACCCGGTTGCTGTGAAAATGTTGAAAGTATCAAAAGGAAAAGGAGAAGAGTTCTTGAATGAAGTAGTGAGCATCCGTAGGACATCCCATGTAAATGTTGTCAACTTACTCGGTTTTTGTTTGCATGGATCTAAGAGAGCACTTATTTACGAGTACATGGACAATGGTTCACTTGATAAGTATATTTATTCAGAAGAATCCAAAATGGCCATTGGATGGGATAAGTTGAAACACATAGCAATTGGCATCGCGAGAGGCTTAGAATATTTGCATCGGGGCTGCAATACACGCATCATCCATTTTGATATTAAGCCCCACAATGTGCTTCTAGACGAGGACTTTTGTCCAAAAATTGCAGATTTTGGATTAGCAAAACTATGTCACCTCAAGGATAGTGCCCTCTCCATTGCTGAAGCAAGAGGTACCATTGGTTTTATTGCTCCAGAAGTATTTTCTAGAGGTTTTGGAATAGTGTCTACTAAATCAGATGTTTACAGCTATGGAATGATGTTGTTAGAGATGGTAGAAGGAAGGACAAACGTCAAAGAAAATACTGAGAATTCAAGTGAAGCATATTTTCCCAACTGTATTTACAGCCGTTTAGTGCAAAGTCATGAATTCACATGTGAGACAGAAGAGATTGAAAGGCAGATTGCTCTAGTTGGCCTGTGGTGCATACAGACCAGCCCAGTGGATCGTCCTTCGATGAGTAGGGTCATAGAAATGCTGGAGAGCAACATAAGTGAACTGACAATCCCTCCCAAGCCTTTCCTTTCATGCCCATCACAGCCACAATGTTTTTCATCCCACAGCTAAGTTTCTTTTTACTGGGAAATACTATTACAGTTCCATCATATAGTGCAAAATCGTTGGTATGTTATCATTAAACCATTTAATATACTCTTAGTGACTATTCATGAACAAGGCAATTTCTATACATTTTATGTTGTGAACACCAAACAATGTCGAAATTGAAAGAAATAAAAAGGATGTACTTTTATCTATGCTATTCACTTTATTGTATGTACTTTCTGATTAGAGTCTGTGAAGTTTAGATAAAAAGGGAAAGGGGAGCATGTGAGCATGGGTTAACTAAAGCCAGTCGGGGCCACTCAACTTGGCACTATATGAGTATTTTGTTGAGTCTTAGTATTCTTTAATTTTGTCAAAAAAAAAACTATTTCTGGCATATTGGATAAGGTAGGCCTAAACAAGTATTTGCCTGTAGAATCATTTCGCTGATAGTACTCATCAGAAATACCTCCAAGGCTCCAAAAAAACAGATCAGTGCATTTCATTAGTGCGTCCTTCATGAGTCAAAACATCTATCCAATCAAATTTACACAGTATACGTATGAGCTTCCACAAATTACAGCAATGCAACGAAGACCTCGTCAATTAATCACAACACTGTGCTGTGCATCTATATTATTGAAGCTGTTCAACCGAATCCCAAAAATGCAATGCAAAACAGGGATACGATTTCTACCATCCCAACAAAAATTGGTCTACACGCCTTACAAACACAACTAACAAATCATGGCTATGGGCAAATCTAGTGAATATTGAAAGGGGGTCGCAAATGCTGCTTACCTGGCTAAATGGCTGTCCGTGGTAGTACGGTAACTCAACCGAAGCCAACCCAGGGCTTCGCCGCCGCGCATCTCGACGGCAACTGCGGGAGCAGGAAGCCGCGACGGGCGCATCAACTGCCGCCGCCGCCATCGCGGCCAACGGGCAGATGTACACGGGCTCGAACCGGATCCTCTGCACTAACATGTCTCATCAAGCTACAAGGCCCACCCAGCTTTTAGCACGGATATGATGATGGAGGCCAGGGATCGGCCCGCTAACTTAACGCGGACCCGTGCGGACCTGTTGGCCCAAGCTAAGCTCGCGTTGCTTTTTTTTTTTTCATCAACGAACGCCACGAAGGCGCGCGCTCACCTACCGGTCAGCTGATGCAAACGCCACGCAAGCATAAGCATCACGTCATCCAGGTGCACCAATAGCACTTCAAACACGTACTCATAGCCAGTGCTAAACTAACAGATCGAATTCACACTGCACGGACAGAAAGATCGAAGAAAGACACCATTCAAATACGGAAACCCAGAGTTCAAACCAGTCGACGCCCCCAACTCTTTGACCTGTATAAATCGCTCTCTCATCGTCGCCGTGGCCACACACCAACCGCCATTGATCGCCTCGATCTGGCCGCCATGCATTCCCGGCCGCTCCTCCTCCTCCTCCTCTTCTTCGTTCTGACATCCCTAGCAGCTGTGCTGCAGGCGACGCCGGCAGCTGCCGCCGCGACAAGCTGCGCGCCGAGGACGTGCGGCAACCTGACGATCGCGTACCCGTTCTGGATCCCCGACCAGGCATCGAACTCCTCCTCGACGTCGTCGTCGCCACCCGCGCCGTGCGGCCCGCCCGCGTTACAGGTGGACTGCCGCAACGGCAGCGCGTCGCTGGCCCGGTCGTTCCGCGGCGGGTACAAGATCCTCCGCGTGTCGTACGGCAACCGCACCGTCGTCGTCGCGAACGTCAACGTCCAGACCGACGGAAACGGCTGCCCCGTGCCGCGCATCGACGTCTCCGCCAGCCTCACCTTCTCGCCGTTCACGGCGAGCGGGGCGAACGCGCAGCTCGTCTTCCTCTTCAACTGCTCCGCCCCGCCGCAAGGGTTCGTGGACGTGACGTGCCCGGGGACGCAGGCCGTGGTGCGGCTCGACCCGGTGTACAACACCACCGACGCCAGGGCGGTCGCCGCGGGCTGCGACTACTCGGCCGTGCCGGTGCTTCCGGTCCCCGGCGCCAGCGCCGGGAACTACCCGCGGCTGCTGAGCGGCGGGTACATGCTGGAGTGGCGCGCGTCGGTGGGGAACTGCACGGCGTGCAGCGCCAGCGGCGGGCGCTGCGGGTACGACTCCGATGCCGACGCGTTCGCGTGCATTTGCACCGACGGGACCTCAAGTCCGGCGACATGCGGTACGTGTTCTCGCTTCTTCGCTAGTTCCAATAACACGTTTCAGATCGAATTCAGAGAGCTGAAATTGGTGCAAACTACTATAGCCTTTCGACATTACGTTTTGAAAATAAAACGCGAATAAGGAAAGATTTAACAGTGCTAGATACTGATAGGAAGATTTCATGCATGTCAAAGGTCGGAAATGAAAAGAAAGCGTGTGGTCGCTATTAATCACGTCTAGGTAAGAATTACTTTAGGCGACAGTACTTTTAGGACAAGGTTATTTCCTGAGATGGCTGTATATAGACCAATGGCATACTGACACATTGGGACTTATTTACGAGTGGATCCTATACCTACACACAGGTCAATGGTTAACAACCAGCTCATGCATGATCTCACCGTACAACCTAGGAGTAGTTCTCGATGACAACAGCGAAATATTTTTTTGAATAGGTCCATTTTCAGCGTACAAGCAACTTGCTTGAACCACAAAATTTTAATCAGAGACTCTGCTGAGCAAGAACACCGGGTCCTCCTACCTCTCACCATCACACCTACGTGACCGCATCGATATGGCCATGAGCCCATGAACAAAGCACGGCTTGCTTGCTATGGGTGCTTGCTCACCTTCTCATCCTTGACTCGCAAGTAGCAGCACGCGTTCATCGTGTAGTCCATTTGACGACCTAACAGTGGTCGTGGGCTTTGACCTAATCTTGTTTATTCTACCTTTCTCGTGACACTTCAGGTTAGATTACGATCGACCAATTCGTAGTTCTCTGCACAATTCTAGCTTGGAATGGACATGCGTACACATGTACACATCGAACTAAGGGCATGTTTGGTATGAATTTTCTTTTAAGTGTTTCTGCTTCAGGTTCTGCAGGAAGTTCACCAAACGGTTTTAGAAGTATGCAAAAATGTAGCTTTATATGGATTCTTTATTCATTTATATATTGAAATCATAATAAAAACCGTTCTGCCAAATGGTTTACCAAATGGTTTAAGGCTTTCTTTGGAATACGGAATTTTCACGTTTGCTACGTTTTTCTTGTGAAATTGAATTAATTCTTGTGAAATTCCTACAAAAAAGTTGCATTCCAAAGGCGGGCTAAAAAGTATTTTATATATATATATATAGAATCTATTTTTTTTAGAGAAGCTATTTTTTCTAAAGTTGTTTTCTAGATGTCTATTCCAAATGAGGCCTGACTTTTAACCAAATGGAAGCTGCTGTCTGCCCTTTTCCATGATGTCACTGTTGATTGGTTAGAAGATTAGGAAGGCGTTCGTCAGATGCGTTGTTTGTTACCAGCTGCAATGGTCGTTACAAAATCAATGACGCAAGTCCATCCGATTCCGAGTCCGAGGACACCACTTGTATCACTTTCAGATGGAGTACTCTAGTACACCGCTAATTGAATTCATGCATTCTTCAATAAGATCTGATTTTTCAATAAAATAGTCTGAGAATTACTTGAAGTAGCTTCCTTGATGGAGTTGTTTATTGACTACAATTAAATCTTGCAGGTGCAAAAAAGTCCAGCAAGAGGGTAATCCTGATAGGTATGCAAAACTTGTGTTTAATTTCATAGTCATAATGCGATTTCACACTTGGTTTACTGATCGATGACGCTGATTCTTTGTTCTTCAAATCAGTGTCACTGGTGGTCTCGCTGGCCGTGCTGCTGGCATCCTTTATCGTCATCCTCAAGTTCCGTCGACAACTCCGCACTTTCAGTTTATTCAGCGTCATGGACAGCAGGAGACGACGAAGCAACGATACAGCTACCGTTGAGAAGGTACTGCAGAAACACGGTGCACTCGCTCCTAAACGGTACCGGTACTCGGAGCTGAAGACCATAACCAGATCGTTCGAGCACAAGCTCGGCGAGGGCGGGTACGGCACCGTGTTCCGCGGCGTCCTGAACGACGGCCGCCACCGCGAGGTCGCCGTAAAGATCCTCCACAACTCCAGAACCAACGGCGCCGAGGAGTTCCTGAACGAGGTGATCAGCATCGGGCGGACCTCCCACGTGAACGTGGTCACCCTGCTCGGGTTCTGCCTCGAGGGATCGCGGCGCGCGCTGGTCTACGAGCACATGCCAAACGGCTCGCTGGACAAGTACATCTACTACTCCAAGCGGCACGACGCCGGCGGCGAGGTCGAGGCCGAGGCGCTGGGTTGGGATACGGTACTCGAGATCGCCGTCGGCGTCGCCCGGGGACTCGAGTACCTGCACGAGGGGTGCAACACGCGGATCATCCACTTCGACATCAAGCCGCACAACGTGCTCCTGGACGCGGACTTCCGCCCCAAGATCGCCGACTTCGGGATGGCGAAGCTGTGCAACCCGAAGGAGAGCATCCTGTCGATGGCGGACGCGCGCGGCACCATCGGGTTCATCGCGCCGGAGGTGTTCTCCCGAGGGTTCGGGACCATCTCCACCAAGTCCGACGTGTACAGCTACGGGATGCTGCTGCTCGAGATGGTCAGCGGGAGGAGCAACGCCAAGGCGTACGCCGAGGACTCCGACGACCTCTTCTTCCCGCTCTGGGTGTACGACCACATGCTCGAGGGCGGCGGCGGCGTGCTGGTACAGGACGGCGGCGAGGAGACCGCGAGGAAGATGGCGCTCATCGGGCTCTGGTGCATACAGACAGTTCCCGCGAGCAGGCCGTCGATGGGCAGGGTGCTCGAGATGCTCGACAGGAGCGCCCACGAGCTGCCGATGCCGCCCAGGCCGTACCACGCGTCCCCGTCCAACTCGCCGTCGCCGTCTCACCCGTCGAGCTATCCGTCGACCACCTTTGCCTCAGAGTCCACACAACGGTGCGTTTCAAGTGCTCCGCTTTCAATAGCGTGAAGCATGTTGACTGTTCTTGTCGTCACTGATACTGAACCGTGTCATGCCGTGCAGGTCGAGACTGCCTACTCCGGAGAGCACAATGTGATGGACACGTGGAGAAAAAGAGATAAGACCGATTGATTAGCATGCTTTCACACTGCATGCTGTGGTCAATGTAAAAGCATGACAACGAAAGGATTTCCAATTGGCAACTAGGAGTATGTCAGTGAACTAGCTCTACATGCATCCAAGTGTCTGCTACCACAAAAAAATGATGTTTATAGGTTCTCTATGTTCGTTTTCTTCGCAACCTGCACATAACCTACGAAACTACGAAGAGAAATGAACCATATCTAGGTCTAATTGAACGACATCTCAATTAGAATCACAATAAGCTAATCCAAGGTTAAGCTCTTTCAGCAAACAGCGGCGGTAACTTTTTGACCATTTCAAACTTTTTTCCGGAGGCAGCAAGAAAATATTATCCTAGCTCAAGGAGCATTCGTGCATCAAGTGCAAGAAAGGCATCTTTCATTCAGTAAACTAAGGGAAAGGATAACAAAAACACGAACCTGCCGAATCCAGGATCGATCACACGAATTGGATCGCATCCCAATTCCGAAAGGCAACTTGCTCGCCTCCAAAGTATCAATACCAATAACAAATTCCAGACGCGAAGCTATGCTTTGCTTTCCCCGGCACCGGACGCCTTTCTGGTCACCCAAGCCGCCGGAATTCTTCTGCCGGCTATAAGACCATGGCGAACTAGGTTTTTCATAATAAGTGATCTCGAAAACAGTACCAAAATGGCGACGACAATGCACGGACACAGGGCGCCGAAGCTCTTTGGCAGGGAGAGGCCGCTCCACGCCGCCCTGGGCGGGCGCAGAGGTGATTATTTATAAGAAGACAGGTCCGTCAATGGATGCACCTCTGATAGCGCTTGTGTTTCCTGGATTTTATGGATTTATTGCAGCCGCGGACATCATCCTGTGGAGGGACAAGACGGTGTCGGCGTCGATCCTCGCCGGGGCGACGGCGGCGTGGTTCCTGTTCGAGGTGGCGGAGTACCACTTCTTCACGCTGGTCTGCTACGCCGCCATGATCGGCATGCTCGTGTTCTTCATATGGACCAACGCCGCTGCTTTCTTCAACCTGTAAGCGCTTTCGATCCTTCTTTCCACAATGTAAGCCCGAAACGGGCCCATGGAATGCTAAGTATGGTTCCAGCCCAAAGTTAGAGACGGACGAGATTAATCTGAATAACGCTTCTTGGAAACTGCAGGCCGGTTCCCAGAGTCCCTGAAACTCTGGTGTCAGAGAGAACCGCGAGGCAGGTGATCCTGGCCGTGCATAGCAGGCTAACCCGGCTCGCGCACAAGCTCTACGACATCGCTTGCGGGAAGGACATCATGGCCTTCATCCTGGTTCGCCACTACTACTTCCTTTCGCCAAAACTGTTTGTTACACGACATTCATCGATCAGTCATGACATGAATCTGCTCTGCTGATGGTGCCCTGAACAGACGGTGCTCTCGCTGTACGTGGCGTCGGTGATCGCGGACTGCTTCACCTCCCTGACGCTGCTCTACCTCGGTAAGTGACCTCGCTGATAAAAATTGTACTACTCCTTCAGATCGGGAACTCGTGAATTGATTGGGAATTAATCCTGCAGTGGTGTTGGGCACGATGACGCTGCCGGCGCTGTACGAGCGGTACGAGAGAGAGGTGGACAGCCTGGTGGCGAGAGGGGTGCACGACCTGAGGAGCCAGCTCGCCGAGGTGGATTCCGGCGTTCTCAGGAAGATCCCGAGAGGCACAGGAGCCGCCGCGAAATACTGATGAATGAGACGAACACGAATGGATGATCGACCAACGCACTCCGCGATGTATGCACATCGTATATAAGATTGTATACTGTTACTGTACATAATTAACCGGATGAAGACAACACGCACACGAATGATCTGATTGGATAGCTTGTCACGCGACCTAACTTCTCCCATCCATTATCTAACCCTGGGTGTTAACCTCCGACATCATCGCTGAGCAGTTATGGTGAAAATAAAACCCCGAAAACGACGCGCGTGACACACCTTCCGGCTGCGGAAACGGATTTTTTTACTTAGCACATTGTCGTCCGATGGATGAATGAACAGATAATATGAATTTTTCATTTTTTTTAAAAAAAAATGAGTCATACGTATAAACCTACGTATCATTCACACTGTAAACAACCATTTTAGCTACTCACCTTCACACAACTGATTCACCCCTGCACCTCTCTAACTTATCCGGTTTGGTGTATATACTAACCACACCTCCGCCGGCCACCACATATCCCGAGACGCGCCTCACTAGGTTGGACTGGGATCATCGACAGTCGAGCATTCTGATCACCGGTATAGTAAAATTTACGTAATCAAATGAAATATTTGTACGCTCTTCGTATTCAAATGGCCTAATCTACGAAAGAGACTCAAAGGTTAACCTGGTTCGGGTCGTCGAGAGCCGTAATACCCTACGTCTAAAAACAAGAGAGATCAAATTATATGAACTCAAGAACACGAGTACAATGTCGAAAGGTCTTGGCTCGATTTAAGAACCCTAGCTCGCGTGGGTAGATGTCGTTACGGTGGGTGGCTTGAATACAACTTGACTAACCTTACTTGTTCTCCTGTGGTCTTGTCTTGTTCGTTTAATGCTCCAGAGTACCCTTTTTATAGGGGTTGGCTTAAGGGCACTAACTTGGTGCCTACAGAACCTATTGGCCCTTCGCCAGATGAGCCCTTGGTTATCGTCTGAGTTGATCGTCTGATGCCCGTTGGCACCGGTACAATTGGCCAAATGACCTTCGTACGCCTTTTGTTCAGTCACGAGGGACAAAAAAACATTTTTCCTTCTTGTTTTACCGATCGTCTGGCCGCTTTACCAACTTTTGAAACGCTTTACCTCCCAGCAAAGTCGCTTTACCTCCTGTTGTATGTTGGAAGAAATATCTGCAGCTGTCAGTGGTTGGTTGCTAAGGCGGTGCTCGACCCTCGAGGGTCGGATCAAAGCGTTGGCTTCGTAGCTTTAACCTTTTATCGGTCGGGCTTAGACGCTTGTGCGGTTTCGACCCTGAGGTCGAGACATTCTTAGCGGGATGTAAACTGGCGTGGGCCGTAAACGGATTGTGGGCCGTAGTTTGTAGATGAGCCTTTGTGTATAGATCGAGTCTGTAAGTACCTAGGGTATACTATCCCGACAGGTTCTCAAAAAAGGTATGTTTGTATCTGCTTGTTGTGGCTGTTTATGGCTGCAGTTTAATAGCGCAGCAATTCAATTGCACTACTGATGAGTTGTTTCGTATTTACTGTAATATTTTTCTCAGCTGCAGCTGCACAAAACAGCCACAACCGCAGCAGAAACAAGTTGAAACGAACATGCTCAGAATTTCTCAAAGTTGTTTCGTTAGTTTCATCTCATCGAACTCTTCGTGTAGGTGCCTTCCAAAATTCTGAGTTTAGAATGCTCCTTGTTGCTCAGCCCTTGCTTTCGCCTAAGTGTTTCAAGCTCAGAACTTGATGAACTCGAAGGTCAACTACACAAAAAGTTCAAATCTTTAAGAACTTAATGGAACTTAATTAGATTTTTGAAGATTAACCATTTAAAATTAAATTCAAAAATTACTATGTTCCGTTAGTTTCATCTCATCGTACTCTTTGCGGAGGTGCCTTCCAAAATTTTGAGTTTGGAATGCTCCTTGTTGCTCGGCCTTTGCTTTCGCCTAAGTGTATTAAGCTCAGAACTTGGATGAACTCGAAGGTCAACTACACGAAAAGTTCAAATCTTTAAGAACTTAATGGAACTTAATTAGATTTTTGAAGATTAACTGTTTAAAATTAAATTCAAGAATTACTAAACTTAACATTCCAAACTTAAGACTCGGAGAAACTCCAAGGACAAGGTACATGAAAAACTTGAAAAGATGAAATTAATGGAATAACTTTGAAAAACTTTGAGAACTTTTCGTGAATTTCCGAAGATTAGCCGTTCAAAATTAAATTCAAGTTCAAATTAGAGACTAAACATTGCAAACTCAAAATTCAGAGAAACTCGGAGTGCATCTACACAAAGAGTTCAAAGACACAAAAACTATTGGAACAATTTTGGAAAATTTTGAAAATTTGAAGAAACTTTATTAAATTTTTAAAAATTAACTGTTTAAAATAATTTCCAAAATTGAGAGGGACTGAGAAAGTTTTTCTCTTCTTTTCAAGATATCCAACTCTATTCCGTAAGCTGATTTAGCTCTGTTTCATTCGCAGGTAAAATAGGTAGCATTTATGTTTTTTTTTCGTATGAACTGCTGTTCGTACCGTTGGTTTTGGACCGTATGAGCAATAAACAATGATGGCCGTAGGATGGCGCAGGTAGGAATGGAAGGCTGCGTACCCGACTGCTGAGAGCGATTGCTGTGTGCCCGACTGCCGTCGATCCCAGTCCCACCAGGTTGCCGTTGCGCCCAAAATCATGACGGCGCAAGAGATGGAAAGGCGAGCTGTGCGACGATTAGTCGGCACGAACGTGCTCGCCAGACTCTTGGAAGCCTCCTTTAAAGTCGAAAGCCGTCATCAAGCCACGTTACGTGTTGGGTCTCGGCGCGTGTGATCGTAAGTTCAGCGGCTCAAGTAATTTTACAAAACAAACAACGCGAGATCGATGGCCAACGAGACAGCTCATTGGTGAGATCGTTGATCTTCCCGGCGTGGCACCATTGCCAAATGCAGGGGCCGAAGCCATCGGCTCGACGGCTCGGACTTCGAACAACCACCTCTCGGAGATTGTAAAACTCAGCGAGGAATAAGATCCCAGGCAAATCACATCATTACCACCGCATAACCAAGTCTATCGTGAAAAGAGGACGGCTCACCTATCGCGGTAGAGGCCAGGCCTAAGAAATTCTTTCTTCAATGTCATGGTCATTTGCCAGGTATATGCTGGATCGCACTTGCCACCAGGAGCAATTTGCATGTCAAAGTATCAGTGACCTATTTTTCCGTGTGGTTGCGTATTCTGGTTGCGTTTTGACATGACAATATCCCGTGAGAAATTGAAGCTAACAGTAATAGTAATAGTGATACTATGTGCCCTCCATTTCTGCTCGATATGATCATTTGCAATACCTGATTTAATGAGGCGAATGTGCAGAAGGGATAGCTAAAGACAGAATAGCAAATCAGGGGAATTGATCTACGATTTCTGTGGGCACAGTCAAAGAGCTAAAAGAAGAAGAATAAACTTTGAACATAAATTGGTAAATTGTTGACATACAAGCAGAACTCTCCCAATTAATCACGCATAGGGGTGTATAGAGATTCTAAGGTTACCCTCCAAACCTCTCTACTTCAAAGAAATGAACTAAGTTTTCAAAGTTCCCTCTACTTTTGGAAAACTAGTTCATTTTTTGAACTTAAAATGTTCGGCGAGTGACCTTATGTGCACCTATTTACACCCTTAATCATGCAAATAATCAACGTGAGAGGCACACTTAACTAGAAAAACCAGGTTGCAACAAAATACAAGTCAATGTACGAAATGATAAGAAACATATCAACATCAATACCAAAGTACAAGCGGGGCTGATGTTTACATAAGATATTTAACTCAAATAAAGTTTCTACAAGCAACCTAACAACATTTTATCTGACACCTCAGCCTGAATAACTTCCATGAGTTCAAATATACAGGGAGCTACACAAATCATGACTTCGTTTTTACAGAGTTCTTTTGGACACTACATATTTATTCAAAATCAAGAACAAAAAAGGACAGAAATTGGACCCTACCCCCCCCCCCCCCCCCCCCCCTCTCCAATCCAGCATTGTCTATTGGCCTCTCAAGAACCAATGATAAACACCCTTCTCCCAGTATCACCAAGGATAAGATCAACCAAAACTCATTATAATCTTATTTTGAACCCCATTAATCACACGGTTGGATCCACACTTGATTTAGTCTCAAAGCAGAGCTGCCTAGTAACACCATCCACTGATCACCATGGACCCATATAACATGTAGTAACAACAATAATGATAATAGCAAGATAATTACGCTTCTAAAATTCGCAACATACCCGAAGTCACCAAGTCTTGAGCTATGAGGCACGATTCTGCTTCATCTCTGCCTGACCAGCATCGGGCGCAACCATGGGCTGATACTGAGGTGGCAACGTTGGAGGTGCTGCTGCTTGCGAGTAGTAGACTTGCGCACGTGCAGGATCAGCATATTCATACCCATAATTTCCTTGCATGTTTGCAACAGGTTGCTGCACAGGATGATGCTGGGGTTGAATGACATGGTGATGCCCCATCCCAACATATCCAGGTGTCGCATTAGGAGCTGGTGCAGGGGCAGCAGGTGCTGTTGTTCGGTAAACACCAGGTTGTTGCAACTCAGGCTTTACAGCAACCTGAGGAATCGGCACGGTTGGCTTTGGTGTTGTGTCAACAAGGGTAGGAGGTGGCAAAGTGACTTGTGCACCAGGAGGCATACTATATTGCTGAGGTGCATTCTGTCGCATAGGAATGTAATACATGCCGGTATTTGGGTCAAATGCTGGTTGCTGTTGTGGCTGCAGCACAGGCTGAGGTGCTTGCTGAGGGACAGGATGGTTGTAATATGACTGGATTGGAATGAAGGTGCCAGTGGCTGGGTTGTGAATAAAATGCTGATTACCAGCAGTGACAATCTGTTGTGGAGCTGGCTGCTGTTGCTGCTGCGGCTGGGGTGGTGGCGGTTGCTGTTGCGGTGGAGGCGCATGCATCTGGGTATATACATATCCAGGCGGAGGCTGTGTACCCACCGTCGCGCCCATGGCGGCGGCAGCATCTGGAGCTGATACTGGAATGCGATAATTGCCAGCATCGGTTCCCACCATCATGTTGGGCTTCGTTTCACTAGGAGGTGACCTATCATTGTAGTAGACAGCCCTGAAACATTTGATCAAACACATAGCCAGCATAAAGTCAGGTTTCTTCCTAAACTGTAATCAGATATATCTTGAATTACCTATTTGTGGGGTCAGCAATCGGTGGAGCGTCATGCTTTGGAGGCTGCGGTTTTCTGCCCGCGCCACCGTTATCGGACTTGTCATCGTCCGAGAATACTCTGCGGGACACCTCCGAGGGAGACATGCTGGCTGCAACCGGAACAGCCATGGCAGGGACGGGCACCTGCGGCGGTGGTTGCATGTATGCCAAGGCAGACGGCACCTGCTGCTCAGAGATCCCCATCTGCGCAAAGTGATCCTCCACGGCGATGGGGGGGCCTGGCTGGAGATCCTCCTGTCGAACACGGATAGGTGGCAGATTCGACAAGGACGGCGCAGAGGATGTAGAGCCGAACGAGGAATTCTTGTCCAGCATCGGCGATTCGGGCACAGACTGGACGTCGTGCGGTTGCCTTCCGGCGGCAGCAGACGGGAGCTTCTGCTGGTTGGCGCGCTGGTCCTCGGTGGGAGCCGAGGTAGGCACCCCGCTGCGGGAGTGAACAGAGGAGTCGTCCTCGAGGCCAAGGAGGCAGTTGACGGAGGCCGAGTCGGCGGAGATCCCCCGCGGGATGCCGTCAAGCGAGCCGGATATGGCGCTATTGAGTGCGTCAACGAACCAGTTCTCTGATTTCGACGAGTCGTCGAGGATGGAGCCGAGCGATGAGGACGACTCGGACGTCGCGGGGAAGAGGAAGAGCCGGATCCGCGAGGTCCGCGAGGATCCGCTGCCGGAGGAGGAGGCGGCGATGCGGTCGTACTCATCGACGAGGTTGTCAAGGTCCTCGTCCGTGGAAACGGTGATGAGTGAGTCGAGGTCCTCGTTGGGGAGCTGGTACTTGAGGGTGAAGGGGCGGCCGCCGAGGAGCGAGCGCGAGAGGCGAGCGTGGACCTCCGCGAGCGACGCGTGCCGGTCCACGGCCACGATCCGGGTCTCCCCGCCGAGGTAGCAGAGCGTCTTGTCGGTCGGCCGCGGGACGATCCGGCCGCCGAAGCTGCACATCAGGCGCAGCCGCCCGCCACCGGCCGCGGCCGCGGCCGCTGCCGCCGCAGATGAGGGGAATTCGTCCCACGAATCACCGCCACGGCTCCGCGGAGAGGACTCGGTGGACTCGGGGTACCCAGGTCCGGGGCCGGGGCCTCCCGCCCCGGCGGCCGTCGCCAGCTCCATCAGGGAAACGAGGGAGGGTTGGTTGTTTGTTGCCTTTGATTGGGGTGATTTTCTGCGTGGGTTTTGGGTTGGGATTTTGTTAGTAGTAGAAATTTTGGGGGAAAGGAGGAAGAATATAGGAGAGGAAAGGGAAGAGGGAAGAGTGGTGGGGCCCGCGCCAGCAAATATCGCAGGTTATCGGGTGGGCTTTGTATCGAGGAAAATAATTTGGTTTAATTAGATATATGCTATTACTACTATTCTATTTCTAAAATATACTATTATAATTTATTTAACTGGAAACGTATCATTAAAATTTAGCTTAAATTTAAATCGTGTAATTTTTTACACTATCCACTTGTTTTTCTAACCTTTTCCTTACAGCGCATTCATATGGTCGGATATACCTCTGTATTTCATTCTCCTCCAATCACCCTCAAACCAGATCGAGTGCATGAGCATTCGCTTGCTCCACTGCACAGCAGCTCCTCCCCCGCACAGTTAGTCTGACGTGAGATTAGATTGGAAAAAGTTCTTCAGATGTAACTCGTTTTAAGGAGATTTTTTTTTGAGTAAACAAGCTGAAAGCGTTAGAGAGTTGTCGGAGAAGGTTACTTGAACTATTGAGGTTGTTAGAGATGCTCTAATTACAGTGAAATTTGAATTTTTTTTTACTCTCATTATTGTGCTTGGACAATTTAGGTTTGATTTTTTTTTACTCTAATCGTTACATTTCAATGATTTACAACTCAACATACACGAAATACACACAGCTAGTCTTCTGTATCATTTACACGGAGTTCTAAATTATCGATTCCACGGTGAACGAAGTCTCAAATGATCAATTATTTTTCTAATTAAGAACGCCAACATACATGGCCTGGCAATGGATATGTGAAAGTCAACATTTAGAAATTAAAGTTGACTGTGGCTGCTACAGGTTTACTGTTAGGCAAAAAATAATAATTGTTCTATTTTTATGAGATGGTTGGAAATTTTGATCAGGAGATACAATAATTTCGTGCGACTGTCAGATACTCCTGGATGGAAACAGTTACGACGATTTTGCAAAGCTACGTGAAAAAGGGACGATCGATGATGTTGGTGCCACGTTCCAAAGGAACAAAAGTCATCTAGAAGTACTATTCAGCTATACTGTGGTCGGATTGGCTGTTTTCCCATCCGTACTCTCTCTCTCTCTCAAAATGACTGTTTTTTAAAATTTTCAAATATCTATTTTTATTATTCATCTTATTTAAAAAAATTTAAAAATATTATTAATTTTATTGTGAAGTAATTTATTATTAGAATTACTTTGATCTTCTCTTGTTTAATTTTTTATTTTTTGTAATTTTTTTAATAAAAAAATGGTCGTCAATTTTAAAAAATCAAAAACAACACTGTTGCGATAAGCGGCGACCAAGGAGCCACGAATTCGAAGTATCGATCGCATGAACAATCGTTTTCAGTACCAGTATAGATCACGAAAGTTACGGCCTTTCCTCTTGTTTCGGTTTACATCGACGGGCCCTCGCTGGCAGAGAAGGAAAAATAAACAGATGAGGGTAAGATCCAAGCACTGTGATTAGTGCTGGATGGACGCGGTTAACCTGTCTTGGGAATTGAGCCACTGTGCTGGCCGAGTGATCAAATCAGACCGGTGCAAAAAGAGGAACATCGAACTTTTTTTTTCTTTGGCCCGTGCTGACGTGCTCGTGTTTGGTCACGACCAAGTTGGGTCGGAATCTAGATGGTGATGGAGTGAAGTAGCAGGAATTAGTCTCGTTTGAAACGGAAATTTTTTTTTATTTTTTTATTTTTTTAAAAAAATTAAATTAATTTTTATAAAATTTTTATAAAATTTCTGTCAAATTCTTCCATTACAAACGAACCTTAGCGGCGGAGGCTTGAAGGAAAGGGAACTTTGATTAGCGCAACAAAAGACTAACATATGGTGCAAGCCAGTTTCATCGACGTAATTGTATAGTACAGTGCTGTTATAGTACATGATACGACGCGACAGAAGTTAGGTATCGTGCCGCTCGACGGTGAATCCATCATCTACCATAGGATTTTTTATGTAAATAAGTATATGTTTCTTTCTATTATGAATCGCGATTGTATGATCAATCATTGCGGGTAGAATGCTAGATGCCCGGAACCACATTACTATTGATTTTTTCTCAGCCTTCATATTGATATTTTCGATTTTTTTCAATAAATAACGAGCTACAAAAGGATTGTTTTTTTTTCCGTGTCACAGTCAGTCCCCAAGTACGTGCGCACGGATCGTTCCCAGCCTTTTCCGTTCGTTACCTTACCGGCGACCACACGACCGGTGATGAGCCCACACACACACTTTGGCGTGAAGCGAACGCCTGCGGGCGTCGACCGCTCGATGGATCACCGATCGGAAGCCGATGATGGATGCATGCCACTACCCATTACGTGTGCGTTTGCGCGGCGCGTGGCGATCCGCGGTCGTTTTCTCGGGTGCCGCCGAGGCCGGGCACGGACCCCGCCCCGGGCCAACAGCAGCCAGCCAGCGGAGCGGAGCGGAGCCAACCAATTGGGCGTCCGCGTTCACGGCACCCGCGCGTGGATCGCTCCATGGCCGACGCGTGAAGACTCCCCGATGTCCCGATGGCCCCGCCCGTGCCGAGGAGCCCTTCGCTTGCGGGCGTCCTCAGCGTGTGCGTGCGGTGGCCGGCTGTTGTTGCCGCGGTTAATTTATCGCTGGCGGTTGGGTGGCCTGGCCCCGACGCCGTCCAGATCGCCGCGTCGGTTCCAACTCGGTGTCGCGTCCCACCTCCCTGTGGATCCCGGTGTCACGGTCCCTTCGAAAAAGAAGAAGCGTCTTAGCGACGCTGACGCAACGGTTCGTTCCGGAGGACGGACGGACGCCAAGGCAACTCGCGCGTGGAGCCGTCGGCGGAAGCATCCGGCCGGGAAAAGCAGCGGCCTTCCTTCCCACGACCGATCCCTTTCCATGTGCTGCTACTCCACGCGCCGCCACGACCAAAATTCGGACAGACGCGTGCGTCTGAACTTGCTGAAAACGCCGTTGGAACGCGCGAGCCGTTCCATTGGTTCAGCTGTTGCCCAGGCCTTTGGTCAAAAGCGGCCGACGTGGCTGGGGATAATTAGCCCGGCAAGGAGTACTAGGCATCCGCGGTGGTTGGTCTGGTCTTCATCCTACTATGATCGTGAGTGGCTGGGGATCACGACGCGCCACCTGCTTTTCTTCGCGTCGGTGTTCCGCTCTCGCTTCCCTCCTGATGAACTCGATCAAAGGAATATGGAGCACCGAGCAAGCGGATTAGCCAGTGAGTGGGATCGTGACCGGCTGTCGCGCCTGCTCCAGCTCCGTCCCGGGGCGAAATTCTTGCGACGAGATGACGGCTCTTAGGAGCGGTTTAGGCCTGGACGCACGGTTCCCTGCCGCCGTTGACGTCTTTTCGCTCTTGTCAACTCACACCGCACACCCACGGATCGGATTAGTTTACATTACTCTACATAACGATTGGACGAATATCTGTCCTGAACTTCCGACCATCTTCCACCACCGGCTCGCTCCTGTTCCTGTTCCCTCCCAATCCCCTCATTGCACCGCGAGGTCCGCGACACCAACCTCCAGCTGAACCCTGTTCCAGCCTTCCAGATGGATTATACTAACCGGGATAAGGTGGAGGCCGTGGACTCTAGTACTCCTAGCAACTTCGGTGATGAAAGTGACAGGCTACTGTTAGATGCAACGGATGATGATGATGATAGTGATAAGGTGGACAAAGGGGAAGCATTAGTCTAAGTTAAACCTACTACCCATCAGGTTCACTCACACTCCAACACGGCGACACGGACGACAGAGGGAGGGCCGAGGGAGGTCGCTGCACTCGCTAGTACGGCGACATTAATTTAATAACGACATTAATTTAAGAACATAATGAAAATAACTTTTATTATTTTTTTCGTTTTGCCAAGTACGCCGACGCTAGTACATGTCGTTGATTAATTAGTTTCTCGCGGACTTTATGGTACGCTTCGTGTTTGGAAACATGTGGAACGTGACGCGCTCCTGCTGAAGATCAGAGGGACAGACTCGCCGGTCCGTGCCGCCGCGGAATTGCAAGGCGGCCCGCCACGTCAGGACGTAGGACTAACGCGTAGCGCTGTCCCGTAGCGGCGGGACGTTTCGTACGTACAGTCCGCACGCATGAGGCCAGCGCGGACGTGCGTGGCAACCTGGAGTAAGGAAGACTTTGCGCGCAGCTAAACGACACGATCTCTTAAGTGACGCGCAATCTTCTCTTCTTGAAATCAAGACATGGAAAGTTCACGGGAAGAATGGGGGGCATGTCTATCCAGTGCTCAGGGTGCACGAGGTTCAGCTGACTGATGAATTACAGACGCATGGGCCTGGCTCGGCCCGAAAGCACACGCACTGCTGGGCTGTTCGTTCTTAGGTACCCAGTGAAACCAAGTACTGGACCGGCGTGGGGTGTTCGTGTATGTTTCTGAACCTTTGCAGCCCGATTGCTTGAGATGAGCTCAGTTTTTACTGATAAATGATGCTCTTGATCTGCTTGCCCGCTAACCTCTATAATGTGTCCTTTGGTTATCTTCATAGATGTAACATCCCAGCATGCATAAGTAATTATTATAAGTATTATTTAGCACAAGCATTACATGATGCATTTTAAATTCAAATTTTAAAATTTGAATGAATTTAAATTTTTACTGTAAAGTAACTCGCAAAATCTTGAATATCGCTTGGTCAAATCAAAATTCTGGTATGACTACTCTAGATCCTTTGAATTTGCATGATTTTTACCTAATTTTTAGGTGTTGTTTTGATGCCTCAAAAATTCGTTCAATTCTTAAAATCTGTCAACTTGGATGAATTTTCATTTGAATTCTATATCTTCGATGATGATGATTCCAGTGGTAATAGATTCATCTTCATTTTATCTATCACCAGAAAAATCTGCAAAAAATTTTGTGTCTAAAAACCAAGTTGAATTGAGAATCGAAGAGAAGACAGAGTCTTAGTCCTAGAAAATCTACAAAAAGAAAATATCGTGAACCCACCTGTCAGCCTCTCATCTATCTCCTTCAACCTCCCGACAAGCTGCAGAGAAGTGATGTCGCATGTTTTACATCGTAGCACCCATTCTTTGCCCCGTGTTGCATGTCGTTTGTTCCGTTCGAACCTCCACTCGCTGCCCCATAGTCTCCACCTCTATTCCCGTCGAGTTTCCCATCTAAGCAAGCCTTAAACCCATTAGATTTCGCCCTCTTCTCTCTATTTCACTATTGTTTTTCTCTCCACTGTAGTAGAAAGAGCTGAGACGATTTTTATCGTCCTCATCGCCGAGAGTCAAGGAGAAGGCTTCTCTGACCTCTTCTGCGACTTTTCCAAGTCTTTTTCAAGCTGAATCGGCGTCGAAGACGTCATAAAACTGCTCATCTTCCAAAACTCGAGTGAGCTCCGCCATTGACGATCTCAACCTTAAAGACTTCATCTGAAGCTTTCTCTCTTTCTCAAGCTTTCTCTTCAAGCTTTTGAACGTCGAGGTGAAGCTTTTTCTCATCTTTATTCTCTTTTTCTTAGTCATTTGGTTCTCTACGTGTGAGCCCAAGATTCATCCATGGCTAGATTTTATCATTGTAGATGATTTTTTCATCTAACTTGTTGCATGTCACTTTGAGCACTTAAAATAAAGTTTTTAGGAGGTATTACACTTCTAATATCTCTATTTAGGTTCTGAACCTCAACTTTCATCATCAAAGTGATTATTCTCTCCTTTTTGACCCCTTTTCGATCCTTTTCCGACCTTTTCGACCCTTTCTGACCTTTTTTTCGACCCTTTTTACTTGTCTGACCTTTTTTTTTGACTCCTTTCCGATCTTTACCGACCTCTGTCCGACCCTCCTCGACCTTTTCCCAACCCCTTTCCCGACCCTCTGTTCGACCCCTCTGATTCAGCTCGACCTTATCACTTATAAAATTTATAGAAAAATCATTCGACCTCCGTTTGTTGTGAAATTTATTTCATTGGATTCGTCTCTCTGTTATCTACACACTAAAAATATCGTCCTACCCAAGACCAGAGCAGAATAATTAGTTTCTAGTTTAATAATGATTAAAGGTTATAATCACTATTTCCTGACCAGCTGCACTGTTTTGCTCATTTCTAGATCAAATCTTGCTCAAATCAAGTCATTCTTTTTGCATTGAAATCATGACTCAATGAACTTTACGTCTACAAATACTCATGGCACTTGTACCTCATTTTATATCATTGTCATATCATTCATTTGGTGCATCTTCTGCTGTTTAGAAGGTGAGCTACTGGAGAGTGACATTGGTGGTTCGGAGGGTGCAGCAGAGCAAGCGTTTGAGAGCAAAGAATCTGCAACTCAAGGCAAGTATCCTGCACATCTTAACCCTTTGTGGATATGTCTTAAATGGTTGTGTTCAGTTAAATAATATGATTGCATTAGTCAGACATTAGGTAAGGTATCTGCTAATTTAATTGTTGTATTACCTTCCTTGCTCTTTATTATCACCCTACCTTGTGAGGAGTTGGGTAGATCTAGCAGTTGGTTTTACGGTATTGCTTAGTGTGGCTTCAATTTAAACGATAGAAGTCGAACAATGGAAGGTCACAATTGTTCTCGCGATATAGGGGTTTAATTGGGAAGAATTGGCCATGTTAATTAAAAGATGAATGTTGGTTATGGTGTGGTTTAGGGGGAATTGGCTGATGAAATGTTTTTTGTCTTTGTCACTCTTCGTACATCTATATGCTGAAATAATGGATACATAAGCCTTCTTTCTTATCTAGCTGCGATCATTTGGCATGCGAGTTTGAGGTGTAGGAGGTGTTAGGGATGACCCCTATGAGGGCCTAATGCGACCAACTCGTCTTGACCAAACGCCTATGCAAATGGTCGGAGTATATTTGAAATGGGTGATCACACTGAATCACTACCTACTTTCGACGGGTTGTATGGTCGGTGGTCGTGTGACGTGTGGGTAAAGATGTACTCTCTTGTAAAGTGTAAAAATAATTCGAATTGTCGCGGTCTTAATTATGACCTAACCTTGGTACAGCAGCAGCATCATGGTACGATTCCCTAACTGTGGTTTGAAGGATATTGTGATATGTAAACTTATGAACCGTTACTCATTTTTTGTTGTTGTATGGTAGCGTCGCTTTTATAGTTTCACTTATATTAAAGTTTACAATTTATTTATTATACAAATCTAATGCTTTTATGCAAAATGTTATACTATAACATATTTCTATCCAAAATCAAAGTGCATATTCTTTGAATAAACTTAGTGGTGTAAGTCTTGCTGAGTACCTTTATACTTAAGATGCTGCTTGTTGAGTTTGCAAGGGAGGACAAGCTCGTGTTTGGGTACTTCTATCCTCTCTGATACGATGATGGACCGGAGTAGATGGTGCTTAGGGGCTGAGCACTTAGGACTTTTAGTTGATTTTTTGTTGTGTTATTATCTTGAGCAACAGCCACATATTTTATCTAGCTACGCTCTTGTTTATGTTGCTGATTAGAGAACTTAGTTGAGTTTAAAACTTTTCTTTTGTAGTAAATATGTAAGATAAACAAACTGTTATAAAACTTTGAAATTGGCTCCCTACATATATTTTGTGATGATATTGGTTACACACGTGGCTTAGCAATATGTATATTGATTTTAGGCATTAAAATGCATATCGGGGAATACCGAAATTATATACAGTATGATCAAGTATTTTTAGATGGCAGTTCAGAATAGCCTTTGACACGTGGCGTGCTGTAAGGTTGACATGTGTCAACGTTTATCTCGTGTTTAGCTGACATACTTGGTTATAATGTATATGATTTGGATTCACAATAGACATCCGTGTTTGTCTCTAGGAGAGAAGTCTATGACCTAATTCATGCGGCGCTAGGTGAGTTTGTTATCTTCAAATGGTTTAGTTCTTCAGTATGCTGTGGTATGGACAGAATCAAGTTGCAAGTAGAGCGGGTTTCGTTGGACACGCGAGCCGCATTGTTAGTCGCAACTCAAGGATATGGGTTTTTTATAAGAACCCGCGAACCATATCATTCGACATAGATAAAATATACGGTCATTACGAGAACCAATAACTTATCCATTCAACATACAATTTACTATTTTATTATTACATATACATCTAATAAAAAATATTAGCAACTTTAAAGTTATGATTTTTTACTTATTCTAGTGAGTTTAAAGTTAGACCTAGAATTAAAACCTCGCATTCATACTATAAAATTTCAACGAATTTGACTAAAATTTGTTGAAGAATATTATAAATAATAGTATGTAACTTTATGCAAATTAGTATAAGTAGAACAAACATAATAAAGTTGCGAGATTTTATGGGTTGTTGCGGACGTATCTGCTTGTCCAGTGAATTTTACGTGTGAACCACTGTTGAGCCGCGAAAAATATATCATTGATCCGTAAGAGTCACTAACATAGATTTTACGCGGCGAGTATGCGGGTTGACGACAATACTCGCCTCACTTGCAACTCAGAGGACAACGTAGTGCCGATTGATTCGTTCGCGTCTGAATTGTGCAGCTGTGCTGAGAACTGCATTTTTTAACTGACGCTTTGAAGACTGCAGTGGGAAGACCAAGGCCAGACTTCTTTTGGCGATGCTTTCCTGATGGGAAGCCGCCCGCTGGTATGTTTCCATGATCACCAAGTTCACGCGTCAAAACTCTGAATTTGTGGTTCTCACTCTACTTGTTGCTGCACCTGATGGAATTTAAAGAATAGATGATTTTCGACACCACTGGGAGGACGTTCTTTTTTGCATGTGGTCTTATTGGTCTGTACCTAAATCTTTTGTCATACCAAGTTTGTCGAAATCTTACCAGCAGTAACCAACTGAAACACTGAATCGATAAATTTCAGGATACATCATGTCAGTGTTGTGCTACTTGCATTTCTTTCTTCCTCCATATCATAATGCTTGTACACGACTTGTTTCAGAACCATTATTATTATAACCGGAGATCCAAAAATTTTCTCCTAGTTGCGGCGGTTAATCTTGGGTGAAAAGCACATGCTGGAAACTATGCGTGCCGTACTCATCCCTGGCCTATCATCTGTGGCCAAATTATCTGTACGGGCTGCTAGTGGAAGCACTGATTAGGAACTTATTCCAGTGGTAGAAAATGAACAGAATGTGGATTTGAAAACGACATTCATATAGCACCTAATAAATATTCTTCGACCAGATCGCGCCAGTGTTCAGGGGCTCCGTCAGTTTGCAGACAGAAAAGCAAATGCATCTGTTTTCCCTCCCTTTTTGAATGGCCAATGGATTGTTTTGTTCACTCCTAGTCTAGTCCAGTAGAGTAGAGCAGATCAACATGGATCGAAACCTTAATTTTGAAGTCATTAGCACTAAATTCTTAATCTTTACAGCTCGAAGGTTATCTGTGTCTTTGCTGTGCTATATGCAAATCCTGTGGAAAAGCATTCCTTGGTTTTATTCTTTGTACGCTTTAAAGTGTTCTGCATTTTTGGTGTATCGTTTAGTTTTATGTGGGGGTTGTTGCCTTTGCGGCGGAATGGTATCAGATATTTCACTGACGTGTTTAGCGGTAAACCAGTATGTGCATTTCGACAATCGTTTTAATATATAATCGCAAAGCAGTAAAAGAATGAGTTTGAAGCAATCTTTTCACATCCACGATTCCACTTACACATGGAGTGATTGGCGGATTCTTACGTTTATCTTCATTAAAGGTTACACGCGGGAAATAACGGAAATGGGAGTACCATCTTACGAATTTGAGAATATGCATAGTATGTGGCAAAAAAATCGGTTGAAATGATCGATGAAGGTTGTGCACGGGTGATCAGAACCCTGATAAAAAGCAGAAGGGAGAAGGAAAAGGCGAATGTGCAAAAAGAAACATCCATGATCCATCTTGCTTGTTCTGTGCCATACTGGTAAGTGGATATCTGTACCTGTTACGGGTTTCTTTCCTGGTAGAAAGCTTTGGCCATATCTAGCATCACTTGTGCCGTCACTTCATTATCATTTTTTTTCTCCGTGCTGATTTTTTTTAAAATTTATTACGCTACAATAGTTAAGAGTAAATGTTTCAGAATGCAGGCAGTCTAAACTCTGAACCGGAGATCAGAACAGCGAAAACGGGGTGTAGCTTGCTCGCAAGTCCCACTTGATTATTTATCTGGCACTGTACAAGTAGTAATCAGGTGAGACCACTGGACTACACAAGCCACGCCCATGCTAACTGCATCGTACAAAAAAACTCAAGTAATTTTTTCTGCTCTTATCATAGCTAAGTAAACTCGAACTGCAACTCATGGATGGATAACAGTAGTAGCACTAGCCGGGTGGTGGCGCTCGGCGTGGTAAAAGTAGTGTGGACCGTCGCAGCGTTCGCCGTCGGCGACAACCATGGTGGTCTTCCTCATCATTTGCTTCACCGAGTCTTCAGGTCCGGAGTACACGCACGCCGCGCCGGCAGCGTCGCCGTAGCCGTTCCCGCCTCTCCTCATCAGGTCAGTGGAGGCCTTGCGGTCCTCGTCGTCGGGTGCGGCGGCGACCGGCATCAGCTGGCAGTGCTGGTGCGGAGCCCTGTGGTCGTTGCCGTAACGGCCGTCGCGCTGGGCTGGTGGATGATGATGGGTGGTCTTGGCTGGGACGGGGTGGTGGTGCGGATGCGGCGGCACAATGGCCTTGGCCGATGGGCCGCAGTAGTCGTCGTCGGAGCAAGGCACCGCGGCGAAGCAGCACCACTCGTCGAACTTGAGGCACATCCCTTGCTGCTCGCTCGGCTTACTCTTGGAGTTGGAGTGGACAGTGCTATGCTGCCTAATCACTGGGCGTTTTGGGTGTCCTGACACGACAGTGGATGGCGCTGCGTTCCGAGCGAGCGACTCTCTCGTATGCGAGAAACGGCGAGACTGACCGAGGGGTGAAGAAAGCGGCGACCGAGCAGTTAGGCCAGGACCAACGACGGACGAATCTGGCGCGCGTGCGCTGCACCACTGTTTCCGTTCACTTTGCGACTACATCGACGAGTCGGGCGGGGAGCAGTGGCGGCGACGGCAGACCCGTCGGGTGGGGCGGTGAACCTGTCGATGGACGGACGGCGGGTGCCACGTTGATCGCGACGTCGCGCTGTGGGTTGCTGGCCGTGGCCGGTTTGTTCGCCGGCGACAGGTAACCGTTGCGTGATGCCATGGCACCTGGGGAGGCCGCGGCCGGTGGTGGCCACTGTCACGTCGCATCACTCCGGGGCCGGCCGGATCCCCGAGTGCTGCGGCCCGCACGTCGGGGGCATGATGGCCCTGCGATCACTGTCGTTTCTCGCTGAGAAATCTGGTTACCGTGACGCTTTGTGAAACCGTTTCAACACAGGAATTTGCCGGTCAAACGACTGAGAAGCGTATGTCTCTCTGCTGCAAGGCTAAACCGGTGAAAACTAATCGATTTTCAAACGGGGCCTTAGAGGTTCCATTATAATCCTACAGAAATTAGAAACCGAGATACGAAGCTTTTTTTTATGCAACACAGGAAAAGCTTTGTCGAATTGTAGCATCCGTTTGTACCCTCAGTTCATCATCCAACCCACCAACACCCCCCCCCCCCCTCTGAAAGGGTGATTGTGCCTTTCAGAAGCGATCCCTTAAAAAGAAATCTTTGCGTTGAGAAGCATTTGCTGTCCAAATTAGAAATGTTTGTAAAATTCCTGGAATAGTCTTCACCATACTCATACTAGGAGATCCCTGAGAACTAAAATTTGGACGACGGGTCAGTCATTTCTGGTTATTTTACGAACCAAAACATGGTCAGGTGTGTGCAGTCCGGCGGCGTCCCTACAGGAAATGTGATTTTCGGAATAAGCTGAGCAAACTATCTTCCACTGATACTAAACGGCCGTGCGGCATGATCTGGAACACGAGCCTAGTCTGTACACAGAGAACTGACACGAAACAGAACAGAATGAAATGTATAGAAACGAACAGACGTATCACAAAGAACAGAAATGGTAGCGAGATCATTCATTTCGTAATAGACTGCAAGACCCTCGTAAATTATTTATCTGACAGTACAAGGAAGAAGCTTGTGTTACAAGCGCAAACACCTACACACAAACTGATACTGGTAGCCTGTGCTAGCTATGGTTCCCTGGACTTCATCTCACGGAGCAATTCGATGACTCTACTCAAAACCTGCACCCTACCTTCTCACCCGTCTCCAGATTCCATCACTCGGTTTCTGAAGATAGTGACCACTGACCAAAAACGAAGACAAAAACCTACGAAAATTAAAGAGAAATTCAAGCAAAGACAGTGCTCAGGGAGCAGGGGACTCAGGGGATTGGTGGACTCTCCGCCATGCTTCTTGCAAACAAGTTCGAACTGCCTGGGTGACCTAGTACCTTTCTTGATCTTGATCAGCGGTAGTGGTAGTAGTACTCCTTGTGGGCTGGTTCACGATCGTGGTAGTAGGAGTGCTGCGCACCGCCCGCGACCACGGGGCTTCCGTCGGCTCCCGCGTACACGTACGGCTTCTCCTGCCCACCGGCGACCACGGGGTTTCCGTCGGCTCCCGAGTACACGTAGGGCTTCTCCTGCCCGCCGGCGATCACAGTGTTCGCCACGGGATTCCCGTCGGCTCCCGCGTACGCGTACGGCTTCTCCTGCCCGCCGGCGACGTAGCCGTCAGCACCCTTCACCGCGGCGTTGGCGGGCGCGGGCGCGTGGCCGCCTGTCCAGGCGTCGTTGGAGGTCTTACGGTCCTCCTCCGCGACGGGGAGCGGCTGATTGTTGTGGCCGTTGGCGTGGTGACCAGCGACGCCCGGGTAGCCGTAGTTGTCGTGGCCGTTGCGCTGAGCCGGTGGGTAGTGCGGCGTCTTGGCGGGCGGTCCGGCGTGGTAGCACGGCGTCACGCCGCCGCCGCCCTTGGCCGTCGTGCGGCAGAAATCATCGTCGCGGCCGGGCCCCCCGCCGCAGCAGTACAAGCAGCACAAAGGGTTGCACATTCTTCGCGGCCGATCTTGTAGCCGGAGCCGGTGATCACCCGACTCGCTCTCGCTCGCCTGCTCTGCTTGTTCGTAGGCTCGTGGAGGCGATCAGAAAGAGTCGAGGAGAGGACAGAGGAGTGTTCAGTGCTGTTCGCTCGCGGCAGCCAGGTGTTCTGGGTGCCCTGAGACGACAGGGCCGTGCGGGCTGGTGGGGAATATATACGAGCCGGCGAGCGCCGAGGGGCGGCCGCGGGCGACGTGTGCGCGAACGTGAAGCCGCCGGGGCGACGCAGACTCCAGTTATCCGGGCGCGTCCCAACCCCTGATGGAGCCACGGTTCACACATCTCTCGCGTCAACTCCACTGTTCATCAGTAGAGTCTAATCGCCCTCGTGCCTCACGGAGAGAATATGTTCCCTTCTCCTGTTAAACCAAACTTGCTTACACAGGCAATCATTCATTCAGTTCATCGCCCCACCGCACCGCGCAAGACCCAAACCGTCGAATCCTTTCACGCTCATTCGACTTTTGACCAGCCACATCGACTGAATTACCCCCGCTAACATTGCTCATGACGGGAGGAAAAATTGACGTCATCGGCCTCGGAAAATAATGCGGGAAATGACGTCGACTGGGGCCACAGCAGTTGAAAACAAACGGGATAACCCCCAACCAGCGCTCGAGAGGCAGGGCATCCGTTGCTGCCTGCCCGCCCGGGCGGGCCCTTTATTCCCCGATCGATGAGGAATCAATCCGCGGCGATCGACCGCTCGCTCATCACTCATCAGGCC
This sequence comes from Zoysia matrella, assembly GCA_001602295.1. Taxonomy (NCBI): domain Eukaryota; kingdom Viridiplantae; phylum Streptophyta; class Magnoliopsida; order Poales; family Poaceae; genus Zoysia; species Zoysia matrella. The sequence goes on from BCLG01002008.1 coordinate 58,399, forward strand.
CCACGCAGAGAGCTTAGCCGGTAAGAAACTCCACTAACTAAGCAGAAAGCAAGCAAGCAGAGCGTACATTCTTGGCGCCAGAAAGGCGGGACGCTTGGATCGGACCCGAATCGCCAGCGGGGACTAGGACTCTAGGAGTAGACGGATGCGCACCGCCGGAGTGGAGCCCGGCCTGCCGGCCGACCGGTCCAGTCGAGGTGGCTGTCCACCGAAAGGCGTGTGATTATTGCCGATGCCCTCCGTTAAACGTTTTCACTGCCTACCTCCGATTAGATGCCTCTCATAATGACTACGAGATCTGAAGGAGGGTTAGCGTTTTTACTGGTTAACTCCGATTTGATGCGTCTCATGATAATAACGAGATCTAGTCGTTGGGATTGTTCGGGATGGATCGAGATCGTGAGTGAGGTTTGTTGGGTGCGGCGTGCGGGTTGAGTTGGCGAGGGATCTAATTTGGATTGCGTTGTGAAGATTACCCGGGTGTCATGAATTGGGAAGTGAGAAGAAGGTAAAGATCTAACCAAGGCAGTTAACATTCCCTGAAAAGAGAAATGAGAACCTGCTCGCCTGAAACAGTTCGAAACGATCTGGACCTCTCTTTTGCATCACGAATTATTCGGTGAACAACAAATTATTATCTTACTGGAGTATTGCGGATGGTATAAACTGAAAGAACTGTCACCTCTTTTATATTTAGCACTGCGTCTCTTATTGGAGTACATATTGCGATGGCACAACCTGAAAGAACTGTTAGTTTTTTATTTTAGCGCTGCCGCAGGGTATCGCCAGATATAAGCGTAAATCATACATATAATGTGTGGAGCTAGCCTTTTCTGTTGTAGTATGATAAGTACGCACCAAGTAAATTTTTTTATCGGCGCACCAAGTAAATTTTTTTATCGGCGCACCAAGCAAATTAGTACTAGTAATATACTCCGTAATATTAAATTTGGAAAATTTGGAATGTGGAATAACAGATACGAGTCTCAACGGAACATTTTTTTTTTTGAGAGAAAGGTAGATATTTTATTCATTCATCAGAATGTTTACATCCAAGAATACATGGGGATCGCCAGACCATAAATGACGGCCAACTTAAAGAGTACCACACATATTTAGCTAGCACACGAGCTTCCTTATTACATTCTCTACCTTCATGTACAAATTGTACACATTCCAACATCTTTGATCTCTCTAAGATATCATGAAGAACCATCATATAAGAGCATCTGGGCATCTCTTTAATGTTCTTGATGACACTTAGGCAATCTGAGGCCACTGTCATTTTATTTTACGAATGCCACAATCTTCAGCGAGAGCTAATGCTTCCAAACACGCCATAGCTTCTAGTGTTTCAGGTTCAATAATATTCGGTATAACCATGACACTCGCTGCTATGAATTCCCCTTGGTCACCTCTATAAATAGCCGCTACAGCACCTTGAGAACTTGTTCAGGCAATTGCAGCATCCATGTTTATTTTGACGGCCTCTTTTAGGAGCTATCCATTGTCTAGTTATTTGTTTCTGCTGATATTGATTATTCTCCTTTAGCTCTAATCCCTTAATAATCTCCAGCTCCTCAATCAATCGATTGACTGATGCTATTATTGAGAAAGGGATATGGAAAACCTCCTGATGAATGGCTTTCCTCCTTGCACGCCAGATTGCCCAACATGTCACAAGAATCTTCAGTACATCAGCTTGTGGAATTTTGCTACACATAAATAATACCCAGTGCATTGGATCAGACAAGTTCAAAGTGGCAATTAATTCTGTAAGGCCTTCATCAACTTGCGCCCAAACACATCTGGACATTGTGCAGTAAAGCAATGCATGATCCCATGTATCTTCAGCTGCACCACACATTAAACACACCGATGTTTTTGCCATATTTCGACTTTTCAATACACTACCAGTGGGAATAGAGGTTAGGGCAAGACGCCAGCAAAACACTTTAATTTTTTATGGCAATTTCATACTCCAAAGTGCTTTCTATTCTTTCCTCCTTGTCAAATAATCAGAACAGCTGGCTCGAAATTCGAAATAATCCTCTCTGCTCTTTTTTGTCTCGATCATCATGCGATATGCAGACCTCACAGAGAAGATCCCATTTCTCTCATGAAACCATGCCCAACAATCTTCATAATTCCTCATACTTAGTGGTATTTGAAGAATTGCTTCACTGTCCATCTCAGTGGCGAAGTTAGAGCTCCGGGGACCCGTGTGCACACTCTAACCAAGATTTAGAATTATCGAGAATCGTGGAAGCTGGGGAGGGGGACATCAATCCAAAACCACTACATTTTTTTAAAAAAAAAAACAGTGCTATGAAATTTTGGCGAGATGCTACAGTAACTTAGAAGTGTTCTTGATAAATATTTACAAATTAAATAAATAATATCATATAACTAGTTTAAATGGTGATTAAGGATAAAGAAACTAAAAAAATATGAAGTAAACATACCTTGCCGGCTTCTTAAGCATGTTTTTATTAAGAAACAATGAAAACAATATTCTCTACCAGTAGATTCACCATACTCAAGCCAACCGCCAAATTCATGGAATCATTTAGGATTGGATCCTCTTTTTCCACCAAATTTAAGCATACTTTGGAATGGAAGATTTTCTCCTATTTTCTGCATTTTTTTTTTGAAATTTCTATATGATTCATGCGAAAATCCTACATTTCAAAAGAGCCCAAACTGCTTGAAATCACGAGTACACGGTTGGAAAGGGCTATATTGTACATACTGCCCCTGTCCCATATTACTTGTACTTCTTAAATTTTCTCAATTTATTTGTCATTCTCGTATTTCAATACATATTTCTCTATTATCAATACATCTCTGCTACTGTCTCTTTTCTTCTCGTTTTCAACGCATCCCACCTTTTTCACCCCTCTTAATTTCGATGATCACTCTTAAAACGTCAAATTAAAAGGGACAAAGGGAGTACTTTATTGTTACCATATATATCTTGGCGATTTGAATCCTTCTTTGGAACAAGGGAATTTTTCCCATTGAAATTGAAATTTATATGAGATTCCTGTGAAAATCCTTCATTCCAAAAGAGATCTTATTATTTTTGTCTTTTTGGATCAAATTAAATCTCTTCCTTCCAATTGAGGTTTTGTAGATCGTTAATAGGACCATTTGGCGTCTTTAGAGCAACTCCAATAGTAACTTAAAATTTGAGTACCTAAACTCACTTTTAGATAGTAGCTAAATCAATATAGGTAATTAAAAAAATTGCTAACTCTAACAGGTACTAATATTCACATAGGCAAAATATTAAATGTGTCACACCACTGTATTCACATAGGTAAAAATTAACCATGCGAGAAAAGTTTCGAAAAATAGGTCGACCTAAACTATTGCTAAATGTGAGTACCAAGTTTGGTGGAGACGAGGATAGGTAAATTTAGGTAGTTGGTATATGTATCTGTTTGAGTGCTGTTTTTGCATCTAATACTTAAATTAGTGTTTAGGTACTTAGTTTAAATCACTATTAGAGTTGCTTTTATTTTACACAGAGTAGCACTGTTCCAATTGAGCCTCCAACGGTGCAGTTGTGCACATTTTCCGCTCAAGGATGTGCACCCGTGGTGAAAAAATAACGGTGATAACTAATTTCTGATTTCCAGCGTGGTGCCCGTGCACCAGGGACGGGTCACTTAGCTTCGCCAGCGGTCCATCTGCAAGAAAACACGCTTTACCATATCAGTTTTCCATGACATAGATGTATGATCAATTAGCTCAGCAACAAGAGTTGGAGGGTCAGGTTCCTTTGAATACATTGGCCTATACATCTCAGACCTTGGGATCCAATTACAGCTCCAAATTTGTGTACTTCTACCATCTTGTATACGTCTGATAAGGCCTTGTTTGAGCACCCCAATTCCATCATAAATAGCCCTCCAAGTTTTAGATGGATTACTCCCAACAGATGCAGTGAGAAGATCACATTAGGGAAAATAAACAGATTTTAAAAACTTGAGCGCAGAGAGACATTGGCCTAATAAGAGGCCGCCATGCCTGTCTTGCAAGCAAAGGTAGATTAAAAATTTCTATATCCCTAAAACCAAGGCCTCCCATATACTTAGGTTGAGTTATCTTCTCCCATGCTACCCAATTTGTTTTTCTTTTGCCGCTTTTGCTTCCCCACCAAAATTTTCGAATCAATGAATTTATATGCTCACATAATCCTCTCGGCAATCTGAAGCACCCCATTGAATAGGTGGGAATAGCTTGAGCAACAGATTTAATTAACAGTTCTTTCCCTCCGGCTGACAAAGTTTGTTCTACCCAACCTTGAAATTTATTCCATATTCTATCTTTAAGATACTTGAAAGCTCCATTTGTTGCCCTTCCAACATCCGTTGGTAAACCTAAATATTTTTCATTTATTGATACATTCTCCACTTGTGTTATTAATTTAACTTCATCATGTATGGTTTGCCTGCAGCCTTTACTGAAAAATATAGATGATTTTCCTTGATAAATAGATTCATGCACAGCTCTTGCATTGCTTGATGTCGCTTTGAAAAATTGGAGGCTGTCATCAGCAAACAAAAGATGGTTAATTGTTGGAGCTGTTGATCAGATGTGAATACTTTGAGCTCTCTCTTCTATTTTATTTGCCTTTAGCACACTAGATAAACCTTCAGCACACAATAAAAATAAATAGGGAGAAATAGAATCACCTTGTCTGATGCCTCGCGTTGGTTTAAAATCTTGTAGCCTCTCCCTGTTGAACAGGACAGTAATTACACACTTCATAACTTTATCTACCCATGATTTACCCGTTGAACAAGGTTGCCAAACTTGGATCCAGTCAAGAACACGGAGCGATCTCGACCCAGCCCAACTCAGCGCATCACCCAGATACATCCGGCCCAATGCGACACGGAGCGATCTCGACCCAGCCCAACTCAGCGCATCACCCAGATACATCCGGCCCAATGCGCTGGTCCGTTACATTTGCTTGCCGGCACAGGATACAGCAGCGGAGGCCCGTGCTGTCCTATACCCTGTACGATACAGTGCTGTTACTGGTTGATCTTATCCCTACCGCGTGAGCGTTCCGTTCCGTTGCAGTTGCAATGCATGTTCATGCCCAGCGGAAGCGGCACCACAACCTGCATTAACTTTGGAGCCGGTGCCGCTAGCTGGGACTTGACGTCTCTGGTCCTTGAATTTATTCAAGGCAGGCAGGTAAACGGCGAGAGTGCGATCCAAACAAACACTGCCACAAAACAAATGTACCGTAGTACTGGTACCCACTAATTCCATCGAACTTTTTACAAAACAAAGTGTAATACTCTTGCAAAGCGTCCGTGCAGTAGTTCGGGAGCACACATGGCGCCAACAATATTCAAGGCCGCTGAGTGTTTATATACTGTAGCAACGAAATGATATTTTCAGCCACAGAGAGGGAGTGTGTGACGACGGTGAGTCCAGCGACCGAAATGATTATTGACCCGTAGCTCCCGGCCAAGAGCGTGCTGCCGCTGTCCCCTCTCCCTGTCCCACCACCTCCCTCTCCTCGTCATTGTTTTCAAGGCATCTCTTTCTCTCTCTCCAACTCACCGGCCACCGTCGCGCGGGGTCAGAACTCAAAAGCGAGATTAACCGACGTGATCCCCCGGTTCCATTCCATTCCATTGATCCATTCGATTCCTTTCTTCCTCGTCACACCGACCTTGAAACATCATCCAACCCAACCACCTTCTTCATCCTCCCTTCCTCCACTCGTTCCCCTCCCGCTCCACTCCACTCCACTGTCCCGGATTCAGTCACCGACACAATGCGGCCGGTTGCTACCCTCCTGCTCGTCCTCGTCCCCCTCCTCTTCGTCGTCGGCGTTGCCCCACGCGAGGTCGTCTCCGCCCGCCCCCACGCCGCGGCGGCAGTCACGGAGACGCTCGACGTCGCCGCGTCGCTCTCCCGCGCGCGCGCCGCGGTCTCCACCGACGCCGTCTCGCTGCTGCACCAGTCCTCCGCGGAGCAGGCGGCCCCGAAGCGCTCCCGCCGGTCGAGGAGGAAGGGGACGCAGGGCCTGGCGCTGCGTCTCCACTCCCGTGACTTCCTGCCGGGCGAGCAGGGCCGGCACGAGAGCTACCGGTCCCTCGTCCTGTCGCGGCTCGCGCGCGACGAGGCCCGGGCCGCGGCGGTGTCGG
>BCLG01002008.1:64587-85596 GCA_001602295.1 Zoysia matrella
GCGGGGAGTACTTCTCCCGCGTGGGGCTCGGCAGCCCGCCGCGGCAGCTGTACATGGTGCTGGACACGGGCAGCGACGTGACGTGGGTGCAGTGCCAGCCCTGCGCGGAATGCTACCAGCAGTCGGACCCGGTGTTCGACCCGTCGCTCTCGTCCTCCTACGCGGCCGTCCCCTGCGACGCGCCGCGGTGCAGGGACCTCGACGCCGCGGCGTGCCGCAACGCGACGGGCGCGTGCCTCTACGAGGTGGCGTACGGCGACGGGTCGTACACGGTGGGCGATTTCGCGACGGAGACGCTGACGCTGGGGGACTCCGCGCCGGTGCGCGACGTGGCCATCGGCTGCGGCCACGACAACGAGGGCCTGTTCGTCGGCGCGGCGGGGCTGCTGGCGCTCGGCGGCGGGCCGCTGTCCTTCCCGTCGCAGATCTCCGCGACCACCTTCTCCTACTGCCTCGTCGACCGCGACTCGCCCGCCGCCTCCACGCTCCAGTTTGGCGGCGGCGACGGGAACGCTGACGCCGTCACGGCGCCGCTCCTCCGCAGCCCGCGCACCAACACGTTCTACTACGTGGGGCTCGCGGGCATCGGCGTCGGCGGGCAGGAGCTCTCCATCCCGGCGTCGGCGTTCGCGATGGACGCGGCGGGGACAGGCGGCGTCATCGTGGACTCCGGGACCGCCGTCACTCGACTCCAGTCCGCGGCCTACGCCGCGCTCCGCGACGCCTTCGTCCGCGGAACGCCGTCGCTGACGCGGACGTCCGGGGTGTCGCTGTTCGACACCTGCTACGACCTGTCGGACCGGACGAGCGTGGAGGTGCCCGCCGTGTCGCTGCGGTTCGAGGGCGGCGGGTCGCTTCGCCTCCCGGCGAAGAACTACCTCATCCCCGTCGACGGCGCGGGGACCTACTGCCTGGCCTTCGCGCCGACGAACGCCGCCGTCTCCATCATCGGGAACGTGCAGCAGCAGGGCACGCGCGTCACCTTCGACACCGCCAAGGGCACCGTCGCCTTCGCCGCCAACAAGTGCTAGCTAAGCGACCTCCGTCCGCTTAATTATCCCCACACTGTTTTATTACTGCGTGCAAGATTAGCTGGAAGGGGTTAATTAAATAACCGGTGTTGTGTTGGGGTGGGTCCTGAGGAGGAGACCTTGGGTCTGGGGAGACACGAAAGGCAAAAGCCAAGTGATGCCCTGCCTGCCAGCCTGTGGCCTCCCTGCTACTGTTGTGTTCTTGGGGGTACCGATGATTGCATGTGTGTGTGTGTGCATGGGTAAGCGTCACTGCTTTAGTTAATTTATTTTGAATGATGAAGCTTGAAGAAAATGTTTCCATTCCTTGGAAACTTGTCAAGCGCATAATCATGTGGTGCTTGGACGTTGCCTACGAGTGTGTGGTCACGTGGCCATAGCTTTGGACCTTTGGTGGTGGTGACTGGCCGGTTCGTCTCACATGCGAAACCTTCTCTTCCCAGTACTCGATCTCTGACGCGACTTGCGTGCATCGTTCGGTGCGCGACCGCCTGGACTGGATCGCGATTGCCGTAATCCAAGGTCAGGCGCCCAGCTGCTTTGCTAATCGGTTCGCGCGTCGTCTGGAAGAAGGTGTCCCGTCGCGCATTTGCTTCGATCCGTTCATCATCTTGTGGTCAGTGGTCACGGGCCAGTGTTGTGTAGCTGGGGCCGGGGGCTGAAGACAGAACTCCAATGTCCCTCGCTTTTATTGATGGAGGTGCGTAACCGCAGCTGTTGGTGACGGTCTTGAATGCACCTGCTGTGCTGCATAATCCGAAGCGGATACCCATGCTTGTCCTCACCTCCGTCAAATCCCATGCATGAACTAACACACGCACGCACACACCCGACCGATTCGATGCGATGCATGGACGCGAGCATGTGTCGTGCGTGCAAACAGGGTTGTCAAAATTGGCGAGGCACGACGCGCTAGTTGTGAGAGCTCTTCGTCGGAAAAAGAAAACTACTCGCGGGTTGGTCACCGGTCCCAATCAACCACGACCGATTTTCCGCAAACCACGTACTACTAGGAGTATTTGTAAATTTGTAGAGTATGACTGGAAACTTGTGAGTTCGTGGCCTGCATGGAGGTTACAGGTTAGGTCGACGTGTGGGTGGCTCCGTAGATTTACTTATTAGAGCGGGCGACTTGAAGAACGACGGTTGTGCCTGCTTAATTGCGTGGTCACATTTAACCACCACAGTAATAGTCGATTATAAAAAAGAGGAAAAATAAGATAGCTGCAGGGACCAGCTTCAATCTCCTCTTCGTTTCCTCAGAATTTCGAATGAAACTGGCTTCCCGGCGCCTCGACCCCACCACGTGGCGCTGTCTCCTGCTTTCACCGCCAACTGTCTTCTCCGTCGTCGTCGTCTGGCCCATGCACGACACGGACTCCGATGCCCAAAGACCGGCCGGAGACCGGGGCCGGCGGGCTGGAAAAGTGGCCGAGGTTCCGTCACTTGCTTCTTGAGGAAGGTAGCTGCTCCAATGGTGGTGGTAGGACCAAAGTGACCAACCAGGCCTCGACTTCCTTCTACAGGCCTCAGCTATTGTCACTATGGAGTATGGACTGTTTTTGACGAACAAACGAGCAGCGCACGAACGAGCGCAAGGTGACAGGCCCATCATTCCCCCAAGGGTGACAGGCCCACCACTTGTGAAGCCCAATGAAGCAGCATACTAGCGGACGGGGCCGCGTGGAATGGGCACTGCGCATTCGAGACCGACAGAGACATATGGGCCCAGCGTGAAGCCCAAATAATTATAATATTTTCCGGTTCCGAGATTTCAATTCAGAGACGGTGTCACGTAAAAATTGAGGGCCATCAGTCACATGTTGATGCTCTACATGGAGCATAGAGTACACATAAAAATAAAGAAATGTGAAGACCGATGTGCTGCGGTTGCCAAATCCTTGTCCGTGTCTGCGTCGTCACAGCTGTCGTCTTTCATCCCCTGTCCGTTTCGACGAGCCGTGCCCACTCGCAGGGGCGAAGCCTGCACCGTGAGCCACCGGTGCCATCACCAATATTTAATGGTGTCATTAACACTATAAACAGTATTTAAATACAAGTAATTTATAAAGGATTTAACGAAAATTATAGGGGTCAGCTGACACCGGCACGCATGGGTAGCTTCGCCCCTGCCCACTCGGCTCGACTTGGCCATGCATGCGCACGGACATGCCCCGCATCACTTGCGCACGTCGCGACGGCCGCGCGGTGGACGCGGTGCGTGATCCAAGGACAGATGAAGCGCGCTAATACTATCACAAGATGCTGATGGTTGCTGTGCTCACGTGAGCGAGCTACGCGGCATTAGCCACTCGTGCATGCACACCGGCACACAGATCGAGCTTAACTGGGACGCAGAAATGAGTATGGACGACAAAACCCGGTTTTCACGTTAACCGGTGCAACAGTTTATCTGGTAGGTCAGTTTTCAATTTATAAAATTTGAACATTTCAAAAGCTTAGTTTTTAATAAAAAATTCAAAACTGATAAAGTCTATAAATCGGTGAAGCCAATAAAAATGCTGCTAAAACTAAAGTGTTTTAAATTTACAAATTCAAAATTTTGAAATAGGTGAAACTGCGTGGTAAATTGGAAAATCGGACGGTCTACTATATCATTATAATCGAATTTTGTTTAGATTTGAAATTTAAATTTTATTGTAATTTTTAACTGGTTTATCCATTTTCGATCGACCCGTTTCCCAGTTCGGTCATTTTGGGTAACTATGGACAGGAGAGGATCGAAACGGAAAGAGGGAAAGAGAACATGGGTCAGAATACGGGAAAAAATTGCTTGCGGAACGTCCGCAGCAGCTCTGCATGCGGACCCGAGCCGGATTGCCGCCGTGTGGATGCGCTGGTCCGGCCAGGGGACTCGTTTGCATGCCTCCGCCGGTGGCTCGCTCCTCCCGACGGCTTCAGGCTCGTAACGGCTTGACTTCGAATCAGAAAATCAGATCGGCTCGTTCCCAAATCTCAATTTCATCCTCTTCCACTGCGGCACGGATCGATGGAGGTCACACAACTCGCCGCCGTGGTCCACCTCGCCACCGCCATCATGGTTCTCCAACTTGCTTCCGTCTTACCTGGTCCTCCACCGCGCCGCTTCTGGTGACGTCTTCGCAGCCGATCTCAAGGGCATGCCCGTCCTCTACCTCACCGCCGATGGTGACATCTTCGCAGCCAACCAGGGCGTGCTACTCGCCGTCGCCTCTTCTGCGTTCATCGAAGTCAACGTCAGCGTTAAGAGAAGAGCCTCCGACGCGGCCGTGCTCTTTCCGCTCTTCTGGTTCTTATATTGACTGCGAATTGAAATTTGGAACCCAGCCTCGAGGGTGAGTTGCGAATTGAACGCTGGAGACGAGGGGAACTCGCTCAGCTTCCTCGAGAGCGAGCCGCGGGACGAGGCAGGAGGAGCTGCGAGAGGAGGCACGAAGCCGGGTCTGACGCTAGCGTTCGATGGATCCGCAAGGCCACGCGTCACAAATCCACCACGGGTCCGCAGCGAGGCCGGTTGCAGATCATCCGCAGGCAATTTTTCCCAGAATACCGCCTCAGACTCTCCTCCGCTTTTACCTCGCCGTCGGGGTCGGGTAGGGCCGTCCGATCGGCCAGCGCGATCAGATCCAGGCATCCAGCCCCTTCCATCTCCACCTTGTCCCCTTCCTCAGCCCCACCACCGCCACCACTACGTCCACCACCTCTCTCCGAAGCCGGACCGAGCTCCCCCTCCTCGTGCACGACGTGCAAAATTTACTCTTGCTGCTCCTAAAAACTCCCCTACCAATGCGGCTGCTCCCGCTCCTCCTGCTCCTCCTGGCGGGCGCCGCCGCGCGGGCCTCCGACGACCCCTTCCTCTCCGGCGGTAAGCGCGCGCTCTCAAGCCGAGGAGTATTCACGGCGTTCTCTCCGCTAGTGTGCTTAACTTAGCCTCGGAATCGCCGCCGAAACACTAACGCTGCTCCTCCTCTGTCTCTCTTTCTCTCTCTCTCTCTCCCTCGCGCGCGTGCAGCGGCGGCGAACCACAGCTACAACATCGACTGCGGCGGCGCGACCAACTTCACCTCGTCCTTCGGGCGGCCCTGGCTCGCGGACACGTTTTTCTCCGCCGGCGGGGCGGCGGGGATGGTGGCGGAGCCGCACCGGTTCCCGCAGCCGCAGGAGCGCACGCTCCGCTTCTTCCCGCCGTCTTCCGCGGGGAAGAAGTCCTGCTACGCGCTGCCGCTTCCCCCGGGGCGCTACTACCTGCGCATCTTCACCGTCTACGACAACTACGACTCCAAGCTCCGCACCCCATCCTTCGACGTCTCCGCGGCCGCCACGCTCGTGCTCTCCTTCCGCTCCCCCTGGCCCGAGCCCGCCGCGCGGTACGGGGCCTACTCCGACCTCATCTTCCCCTCCGCTACGTCCCCCGCCTCCGACGTCTGCTTCTACTCGCTCTCCACCGACGCGCCCGTCGTCGCGTCCATCGAGGTGGCGCCCGTCCACCCGCTCGCGTACGACGGGGCCACCACCGGCGCCGACCTCGTCCTCGTCAACTACGGCCGCATTACCTGCGGGAACAGCCTCTTCGGGCCGGGCTTCACCAAGGACCCCGACGCGTTCGCCCGGGTGTGGCAGGCGGACGTTGATTTCCGGAACAGGGACCTCAACTACGACGCCATTACCGCCGGCGGGAGGAAGATCTTCGGCAGCAACCAGCCGCCCAACTACTTCCCCACCAAGCTCTACGAGTCGGCCGTCACCACGGGCGGTGACGCTTCCAATGAGATTGAGTACCTCATGCCCGTCGACACGAGGCTCTCCTACATGCTCTGGCTGCACTTCGCGGAGATCGATGCGGGGATTGGCTCAGCTGGCCAGAGAGTGTTCGATGTAATGGTGGATGGGAACAACGTGACCAGGATCGACATTTACAAGCAGGTCGGAGGGTTCACGGCGTTCAAGTGGACCTACATTGTTGAGAATCTAACCAGCTCAACCCTGAGCGTGAAGCTTTCACCCGTAGTGGGACGGCCGATTCTGTGCGGTCTTGAGAATTATGCGATGGTACCACTTGAGATGAGGACAGTACCCAGCCAAGGTGATGCATTCAAGACTTTAATGGTACATAATAATGCCAGCTGGAGACTTTTAAGGACTCGTCCACTAATAAGCTTTGTGGATTTGGTTTTTGCAGTGGCTGCAATGAGGGCGCTGAAGGAATCACTGAAGATACAGGCAAGGATGGGCTGGAACGGGGACCCTTGTGCTCCTAGGAGTTGGGATGCGTGGGAGGGAGTCACTTGCCACCGTGGTGACAAAGGGCTTGTGATCACTCAACTGTAGGACCCTTTCTTTTCCAGTTGCTGTTTTTATCTCCTCTATAGTTGCAGTTAGAAGTTCAATAAAGAGCAGCCCGATGCATGTAGCCGTTTGGTGCGCTTGATTTACTGCCTTATTGGTCTTTTCAGACACCTAATTTGAGTGCTATTAGCTGACATTTTCGTCTTGTACTTAGCATAATATACATCACTACATCAGTATTGTGAACTTGAATGGAGATTTTAGATGGACGAGTCTATGGACCATCCTGAGAAGACAAAATTTTTGTTTTTAAACTTTATGTTATTACTGTACCTACAGGGATCTGGCAAGTCAAGGACTAAAAGGTTACATCACTGATGAAATAAGTCATTTGAAAGACTTGGTAAGCTTGTAAGTATCCTTTCGCACACCGGTTGAGTTGATTTTATCAAGGTCTTTTTTTGATATTTTGATTCTTTTGCTTAAGTATCCCCTTCTTTTTTGAGATAGACAAAAACATTTATATCTTCTCGTTTTTCAGTTGATATCCTAGCTTAGCATGAGGACATAAAACTACAACGTGGATACTTACCTTCTTTTTAGCCCATTTGAGCTCTATAAGGAGACAGTTCAACAAATTTGTATCTTTCTTTAGGCAGTGCTCCTAGTCTAAGATGTCATTTCAGTATATTCTTGTCTGGACTAAAGAAAATACTTAACATGGAAATGCTGGCCAAGAACACAAACAGGGACAACAGTACAGTACCTTTTAAAAGTTCTAAGCTCTATAAGATTAGTTGCACATTGATACAGTATGGAAAAATATACAGAAGTTGAAGTCTGCAATGCACTAGGCCTCAAGCAAGGGCATCTAAGTGTGCATGTACATTGTTTTCATGCCACAACATGAATAGCAAGCTTTGGCATGAACAATCATGATAACATGCCTGCAACTGGCTGAAAATTGATTGTCCTAAAAGCATCCATCATCCTAGACATGGGGCCTGGGAACAACATTGATTTCCTAAAAGCATCCATTATCCCTGTTCTGATATCACAGTAGATACAATGGTACCTATGGGAATAGGTTGATTGTTTCTCCTATATCTTTAATTTTTTTTGTTGTGTTAGGATCCAGGGCCATCAAAAATTTAATCCTCTGTCAGAGATAGGGCATAATAGCTTTTTTATTTTTATTTTTATTGGTATATGTAATCTTTCATTTTCTCCTGCGCTGGGAACTTCTAAGTTTGCTAATAAGATGGTACAGCACTATTTCATGCATTAGAACAACATTTTAGTCAAAAATAAACATATTGACTTGGCGCTTTTCTCGCGTTTGGACAAATTATTCAAAATTCTGCTAAATGACCGGCTGAAAGAAAATAGTACTGAGCACAATGCACGTGTAATATGCATTTGAAAATATATAGATGAATATCTACGAATGAAGAGCACATATTAGTATGGATAAATATAAGTTGGTTCGTGCCGTTTTCTGCCTTCTTGTTTCTCAGGGACCTGTTTCAAGTTGGAGTTATGTTCAAGAGATCTTACTGTCTGAAGTTAATTTTTTGTTTACTATTTTCAAGTTTTATACGCGCTCATACGGCTGAGGATTATTTTTTCTAGGCTACAGAAATATCTTTTGGCTTATTAACAGATCTCACCCCGTTGGTAGTAATTGTATCTTTTGACTTCTGCATGTCCAGGAACTTGAGCTATAACTCTCTGACAGGAAACTTACCGCCTGGTTTAGGCCAACCTTCACTTGCAACACTGTAAGAAAAATTCTTCCTTTTCATCAGACGTGAAATAGTACTGTGTAGTAGAAACATGTTGAGTTTTTATTGCATTTAACATTCTGCTGCAACATATTGTAGAAGTTGACAATGGATGTTCTATTTAAGACTTTTAAGATCATAATTTGGTGTCACTTCATGTAAGCTGAATATTGAATTAGCAAATGGTCTTAGAAACTTTTCTTGTATTTTTATGAGACTATTATTCATATTGCTTTATACTATTCCAGTTCATGTTTGCAATCAACTCTTCTATGCTGTTGTGACTGGTGCTTCTACAAAACTTCTTATCTCATAAACTGTGAGCTCTATTTACTAAGTAATCTGTTGGGTGTGTAGGGATCTGTCATCAAATGAGTTTACTGGAAGCATTCCTGACACTATTGGTTCATCGAAATTACAGACTGTGTAAGTACATTTCAGTAACTTATTTGGATTTGTTATTGATCTGTTATTGCAGCCTTCTGAAGATCTTTGCATTTGTATGTAGCAATACATATTTATTACTAAGTGCGCCATGTGCAGTTTACTGAACAACAATCAACTCGATGGTCAAGTACCAGAAAGACTCTACTCGATTGGTGTACATGGTGGTGTGATAGAGTAAGATTATCTTTACTGTCATGCACACAGAACTTTCACATTTTACCTGCATCATCAAATAGACAAATATATCCACTAGCTAAGGTTTTTAGGTTCCACTTACGCTGTGTAATAACATGTTTGTTGGAGGTAACTAGACCATGATTTCAAAATTCCAATCCTGACAAGAAAAAGGGATAAAAGAGATGATTCTTGGGAAAAGATCCACAAGCCTTTGTTTCACTTACCTTGAATAATGAATATTGTGGCGTACTTTATTTTATTTTGAATATATAGTATTATCTGCCTTGCAACATTGTAGTTAGGTGAATTTTGAACTGCACCATGTGCATTATCATTCTGAAGGATAATGTACCATGCTAGTGGAAAAGAAGTAGATGCTTATTTGCTCGTGCAATGCTTACTCTTGTTCCAGTTTGGTCCTTTACTAACTTGCATTTTTATGGTAGTCTCTCAGGAAATAAGGGCCTTTGCGGTGTGCCCACATTACCTGATTGTGCAGTGTTCTGGGAGAAAGGTGGATTGAACAAAACTGGCAAAATTGCACTTGGAGCATCACTTGGATTTGTTCTGCTTGTCATACTTATAGTGGTCTACATACTGTGCATTAGAAGAGGACCTTATGACTACGATTTTGAGTTCCCACAAGATTTAACTTGTAAGTATATCTCGATTAACCTTCCATTCTTGTTGAGATCCAGTAAAAAACTACATGACTTGCTTACTTAAGTGACCACCTTGAACAAACTTCTTTCTGTAAGAACAAAACATCGTTTAGTGCTACTTTTTGTTCATATACTTCTGTAAAAAGTTTTTTAAGTGTCTGCACTAAACAGTCTGCATGAATGCACTATCTGAAATTTGCTACTACTTACGACTGCAGCAATATCAGCAATCTCAGCAAAAAGGAATAGGTACCAGAGGGCGAAGTCTGTGATGCTTGCGGAGATGGAGGCACATAACCCAGATGGGTTCTACACAAATGGGAGCACTCACTGATTGTCATGGGCCGGAAATATGGTCTAACTTACCTGTTGGTGCACTGTTGAGAAACATTCATGTCAGTTGCTGGCGTGAAGCCCGATGTGGAGAGGCTGAAAAGCCCGGTTCCATTAAACAATATGGAGAGGCTGAAAAGCCTGGTACAAAAGAGCACCTTGCGATGGTAATCCCATTCAGGTGAAAACAAATATCAAGCTCTGTCTAGGCAAAGAAAAAATTACATGGGAGTGCTAACTAATTACTGGAGGAATATCCTGTTTACTTAGCATAGGCATGGGAACAATGTAAAAGCTTTCAGGGCCGGGACAGAATGACTAATTCCTGAGGTGTAAGATGGAAATTAAGACTGTATAATGGTTATTCATTTTTGTACAAATCATGACATGTACTCACAAGCTCTGTAGAGTGGTTATATTAGTTCGCAATTTTTCTTGCCTGTGCTATTAGTATCAGGTTGACTGGTGTCGCTGTTGCTTTTTTCGCTGTTAGGTTCAAGCTCTTTTTTTATTCTCAGTTAATGGCAAAGACATTGTGAGACGCACTGGTTTGTTGAGCCCAGAGCTCGGTGAAACGAAAACCTGGGCCTAACAGCCCAACCCATTTACCGGAACGAATCCCGACCGTCTGCTTCCCATCAAGCGCCCTCACGTTGCCACGTACCAGCGCAGGACAAAGCCCTAGCACCAACGAGCTATATAAATTCTCCCTCACTGCCCTCGGCCGCCCCCTCGCGCTCCCCCACCCACTAGAACCCTAGCCGCCGCCGCCGCCGCCTCGCAGGTAAGGAAGAAGGAGGCCGCCGCCATGAAGCACAACCCCCGCGTCACCAGCTCTCGTCGGAAGTGCCGCAAGGCACACTTCCAGGCCCCATCCTCCGTCCGCCGCGTCCTCATGTCCGCGGCGCTGTCGCTGGAGCTCCGCAACAAGCACAACGTCCGCTCCGTCCCGATCCGCAAGGACGACGAGGTGCAGGTGGTGCGCGGGACCTACAAGGGCCGTGAGGGCAAGGTGGTGCAGGTGTACCGCCGCCGCTGGGTCATCCACGTCGAGCGGATCACCCGCGAGAAGGTGAATGGCTCCACGGTCAACGTCGGCATCCACCCCTCCAAGGTTATAGTCACCAAGCTGAAGCTCGACAAGGACCGCAAGGCGCTCCTCGACCGCAAGGCCCGCGGCCGCGCTGCTGACAAGGCCAAGGGCAAGTTCACGGCCGACGACGTCGCCGCTGCTGCTGGTGGCGCCGCCGCCACCGGTGCCTCACTCCAGGAGATCGATTAAGCGTGAGGATCTGATGGTGATTGTACCGCATCTCAATATTGCTCTAGTTTTTGCTATCAATCCTTCTGCTAGGAGTTTATGTTACTTGAAAACTGCTGCATTTATCTTGAAATGTCTCGATGAGAGTTTTGAAACCTTATGTGGATCTATGTGTGTCTGCGATTTGAGATATCAACAACTCATTATATGTTTACCGTTTGTCCTACACGTAACCATCTCGTCGAAATAGTTGTTTACCTTCGTTATATTGGTGTAGGTTCTGTTTAATTCTATGCTGTAACGGTATTCTTCTAAAAATTTTCTGCTTCATTATAGTTTTGTCTGATCTGTTCTGTCGTTTCATTTGTTCTCATCATTTTAGCTTCTAGGAATCATCTCTGCTCTTAGGTCGTGTTTACACAGCATCACCTCTGAGCTCCATGTTGGAGCTATAGTTAATAAGATTATAAGTGCTTTATATTTTAATATTTAGTCCAAAACATAAGCATCAATTGACATAACAATAGACTCATTTTATTCACAGCTCCAGCCCCAATAATTTCTAGACCTAGATATGAGCAAGCTATAAGAACTTAAGTGATTTTCTAGAGCTGGAGCTGTGCCGAACACGCCATACTGGGCAATTTGTAGCAGTGTCTTGTTGAATTTCTTAGTTTGCCATGTTAAGTTGTTAGGTAGTAGTAGTATTGAGTTATTGTTGGCTAGGGAATTGATTTGAACTGCATGTGGTTTTGTATTTTGTGGATATATGGATGCCAGATGCTGAAGCGTGATTTTTGCAATATGTTTTGCTTTGAAACTGAGTCAACCTTTGATTAATTTCAAAAGGAACTTGTTGATGTAACGTGTTGATCGAATGGTGTAATGTGTCCGTTCTCTTCGAATGGCTTTGCATTTTAGTTTTTCGAATGTTGGGCATTGAATTGGTGAAACGCATATAGCAGCAGATTTTTGTGGTAGTAGTGTGCACAATTGAATTGCTTGGAGCGCATATTTCATCGAAGTACTCGTTTACATGTCATTCATGGTTAGCATTCGTGCATTTTATTTTCGTTCGTGTTGTTGAGAATCATGCCAGCCAGTATGTCAAGCCATAGAGCGGCCCAGATTTCGTGGGAAACCCAAGCAATCGTGGCCCAGATGTTCGGCCATTATTCCGGCCAACATCACATGTTGGGCTTTTGGCTTTCAGCCGACCTACCGTCGTGCTTCCAAGCTGATTCGATCAGACCGTCAGCGTCCGCATAGGGCCATAAAATCTAGACTGCCGTGGGCCGGTCCGGTCTACAATGGCGCCTTCAGTAGTGCGCTTTTGTAGTCTATCCTCTAAATCATACTCTCCCCGCATTTATATACTTCAGTTGGTGATAGGATGACCATTTTAGTTTAAAAATAAATTAAATTTATTATCTTAACGACAATAATTTAAAAATCCAGGGAATAAGTCGCTTGATCCAAGTCCCCTTCGTCAAGCACTTTTTTAGCAGTGACAAAAATCGATGTAAAAAGTTTTAAATATGTTCACAAATTTGTGTAATTACGTATCAGCCATGCTAGCAGAAACTACCAGTACAGACATGGGAGGTTATGTTTTCGTTTCTGTGACAAGGCTGAAACGAATTACGGAGTACACTACTACGCACTAGCCTGCTAGCCTCTTTCAAGTAGTACGTCGGCCGTGGCGGCAGGCAGCGCCGGCATGTTCACAGAGATCAAAGATGGGCCTGCGGTGAGTTTGGTGCTGTGGGCCGGGCGTGGGGCGAGTACTGGTCAGACTTCTGGCACAAGACTTGTCAACGCCATTTACAGGACCCAAAGGCGGTGAGTTTTGAGGAAGAAAGGTGTTCTCAGTCTTGTTTCCAAAAGAGATTTGTTAGGTAGTACAACTCTTTCAGAATTTTACAGATTGAAGTACAGTATTCAAGAGGTATGGTTGTTAACATAATTGGATATGATAGTTTACACATGGTCGTTGCTTGGAACCACGACGACCACTCTCGGTCTCCGATCAGGGTTCTCCGATCCAAAACCCAAGCAATTCTACTTCTACTTGCATAGGGCGGCTCAGAACAACGGCCGCCCCAGCAGAGTCCAGACATCGGCGTCACCCCGGTCCCTAGCTATACAGTGTCGCGCGGAAGGCTCGCCATCCAAATCATTGCATCACGCATGGTGGTGGCGGCACACGTACGCATCGCCCCGGCGAGTGACACCAACCCAACTGCACACACACGGCGCCGGTACGGTGCAGGGGCGACGACGACGTCGACGGCCGTGGCAACGAACGGAACCGGAGCGCGACCAACCGATTGTACGCAGCTGAGGCCGTGCAACATGCCCAGGCAGGACGGGACCCCCCGGCTGGCCTCTCTAGGTTGGCTGGCTCGCTCCGAATATGTATCTATAGCGGCGATGGCAACCATCAATTTGCAGCTGCAGTTATCAGGGGCTTGACTCGCTATCTGCTGGTCGGGCTGGGTCTCGCTCTCCTCCGATCCTACTTGCTTCGGGGGCGTGACAGTCTTCCATGGAATTATCTTTCAGGTTCGATTCTATAAACAGGTTGGTATGACTCAGCTAGAGAGAGAGAGAGAGAGAGAGAGAGAGAGAGAAAGAGGTTTTTCTGAATATGTAACCTATGCTTGGTTCCTTGTAAAAACCATAGAAGAATTTTGAGACCGTTCAATCGGACACGTACATCTACGAAATTATTTTTAGTAGGAGTAGGTCCCTTGCATTATTGGACCTGCCTTCGTTGGAGGTCCCTTGCATGTATTACTACAGTACCTGCTCTACAAAAGGAACAAAGCGGAAAAGAACAAGCTACGTACAATCTGTCTCTGAGTTAGCTACCGATTGAATTCGCAAGCTCGATCGAATTGTTCGAGCCCCGTCTTAGAATAACATATATTATCCTCACAGCCCGGGGTATTTATTCGAAGGGCTCGCGTGTCCTGCATAGCACCCGTCTGTCAGTCGTATACACCACGTCGCAGAGAAGATCGGTTTTTGAATTTTGCATGCGGGCAGTTGGGCTGCTGTTGCCGGTCGTCCATGGCACGATCGATCGAGGGACCGCTGCCGGTGCCTTGTCTTAAATCGGTCCGTCTTACCGTGGCCAATTTAGGTGTTGGATGTTCATATGTTCTCGATCATTTTCACCGCAGCGCCACCAGCTCGTTTCTACTGCGTCAAGTTCATCCTTTTACATTCTTTGTCTTTAGTAAAAAATGATGTTAGAAATCATCCTTTTACATTCTTTGTCTTTAATAAAAAATAATGTTAGAAATCAACAGCGACACCAATTTATAAATAAAAAAAGTACATTGATAGTACCACTCGCCTATGTTTCGCCTATGTAAAACGTGTTGAACTTAATATATTTTGACTTGAAGCAATAGAAAAAGTAATTTTGTTTAGAATAGAGATACAAACTTAGTGCAAAGGGTTTTAAATTATGAACCGCCAACATCGGCCATGGGGTGGGATGGGGGGTTTGCCAGGACAGATACATTTTGTAACAGTGATAGCAGTGTTTTGCTCCACAGTTTAGACGTAGATCCCTTTGAAGATTTTTTCAGTCCGGACGTATGTGCGAGGCTGACTTTGTCATTGTTCATCGGCCCGCGTGAACGGCCAGGCGCGATCGCCCGTGCTTTAATAGGAGGATGAGCGGCAGTTAGTGCTATTAAAATTTGCTGAATTTGACAAATCAACGATTTAAATACACTTCAATTTAAACTTGTCAGTTTTATTTGTATAGAGCCCTATTTATTATACACAAATTTTGCACCACTATCTGCAATTAAAATTATTTGAATTATAACTTAAAATTTTACATATTTAAATTTATTTTTAAATAAAATAAATAATTAATATTAAAATAAAAATAAATCACGATATCAATTTAAAAACCAAAAGGACGCGGGTACTGCTCCACCGATCGTTTGCAGGATCATCAGGACAACATACCTGGAAAATAAAACCGATGAGACGTGTCTTGTAGTGCCGACACCTGCGAGTCTGCGACGAGGAAGCCCACGCACGTACGATCAGCAAGCATGGATGCCTCGCCTCATTGGTTTGACGCCTGCTCTCCCCCAGCAACTCGTCCGATCGAGCCGGTTCATGGGCACCAGCAGGTCCATCGATCCAGGGAGAGCCAATGCGCATGCCTGTCCTGCTTCAACGTTGGTGCGCACTGCGCAGCCATGTTCGGTCAGGCGAAGCCATGCCTGTCCGAACATGGCAGTGGCTGCTGACGAGAGAGAGATCTCCGTTGAACTTTCCGCATGCATCTGCAACCCCGCGGCTGTGGCCTCTGGAGTGTGTGTCCCTTGTCGTAAGCTGCAGAGACTCTACTTCAGGCGCCTCTGCAGCTGGCCAGGCCGGAATCTCTCCTTTCTATATCTCTGGACCACCATATTTGGTTAATTTCGTTCTGGTATTTTATACTTTCTCCTTTTCTAATTCTACTCTAGTTTACTAAAAATAAACAACTTGTTGTCCTGATCGACGATAACCCTCTTGTTTTCTGAATCCGTGGCATGGCAATGCATGTGGATATGTAGCTGACAGTAACCTCTGCGAAAGTGATCTATGAAACGACGACTCTGCCACTGGTGCGGCCCGAGTTATACTACTAGCTGACAGTAGCGTTTAAAAAAAAATCCAAAGACAAGTGCAGCTTAATTACCACATGTGCTAGTGGAGTAACAATGAGAACTGCTGCCATCTCCATCGCGACAGCTGCGGTTGGATTCAAGATATTGTAATTTGGCTCTACTAGGTCATCGTCATAGCTAGGCGTGAATTTAAATTAGTAGACAGAAAATAACCTGTCGCCGTTCTTGACGCTGACCGCCGCCCGGACCCGGTCGGTAACCACGTCCATGCACCTGGCCGGAAAGGGAAAGCGGAGTTCTTTGGGTTGCTGCATGCTAAAAACGTTACAGCCGCCATAGCCGCCGTAGGTTATACTACTCATATATCATCATCAGGTTGCATGCACCCACGCACGGCTGAAACAAAAAGGTTTGGCAGGATTAGTCGCTCCGAGCGAGCTAGACTTGACCTTGAATCCGGGCCATCATATGCAGCGTGGGGAATTTGACCCGAGCAAAAGCCATCGCTCTTTTAATTTTTTTAAAGTAAATTTCACAAAACTATATGTATTTATCAATTGTATCACAAAACTACACATTTAAGCCATATTTTCATAAAACTACAGATTTTATATCTAATTTATCACAAAACTATAGGTATGGTATCTAATTTATCACAAAACTACAGATTTTATACATATGGTTCTGAAATTACTGTACCGAATCTGTAATTTTCTAAAATTTTAACTGAAATCTGTAGTTTTGTGATAATATAGATAAAATACCTATAGTTTTATAAAATTTACTCTTTTTTATTATTAGTGATCCAGTCAAGGGAAAAACAACGTACGCCAGGTTCACATGCATGCATCTGAATATATAGAATTAAGTACACTACTTGTAAAATCAGCTGATGCGTTTTAGTTCATCACCCTTCTCCCTACTTAGTACAAAATCCCTACTTAGCTGATTCATTTCTGAATGTCCCACACACACACACACACAGAGAGAGAGAGAGAGAGAGAGAGAGAGAGAGAGAAAAGAAACAAAAGGCCAGTATTCATTGGTTCCACTGGACGGAGACCATGTATGCATCTCTTTTGTCCAGTGACGCTCTCTTCTCTGGACCACTCCATCCACTCCCAAAAATATACTCCTACTATATTGCAAATTCAACACGAGGTTGATTTTCGCATGCAGCCAAGAACCTGCTAGTAATTTTTCGCGGGATAGCAGCCATGCTAGTACTACTAGTTCTAGCAATATTTTCCTAGTATTTTTTGCTGTACTTGTATAGTACTTGTTGTTTATACGTAGTCATGCGTACATGAGTAGGGCCCAGCAACTCTCGATCCTCGAGTTATACTCGTCGGTACGTACGGTAACAGTGCACATGAGCATTGAACATCTGATCTTTTGGCTCAGGTGGATATCCAGTAGTACTACATACGTATAACTAGAGAGGACTAAAGGCAGGGTGCACGCATGGTGACCTTCAGATACAGTTTCTTCTGCTGACGGTAACACAGATGAAAATCTGAAACTAAGGCAGAGGCACGTACTACGCCAGTGTAACAGGAACAAGGTATAAGGTGCCGACCTGTTGCTCTCAAAGAGGAACTAAAACCAGCGGAGATATATACGGCCGGGTAGCACCGGTTTTGTTGTAGCCACCGCCACACCAGGCATGTTGGCAAGTTGCGTCGCAAGAGGGAGGGGTCGAGTACCACGGACCTAGCGCGCATTCACCCTTCGCATTCATAGGCGCAGCGGCTGCACATCCACAGGCGCGACATGGGGGACCTTGCACGGCATCGGCATTCGTCGATCGGCTAGCTCCACAGGCCAATTGATTGATTCACTGCTTCCGTGCCAGCCTGCAAACAGCTCTCCAGATGAAAGGTGGTCCTACTCCAGTACCACTGTAGGAGTACTTGCGAGTGACGCTGGGCAACTATACGACGGACGCAGTCGTGGTTTTATCGATCCATGGAGCTAGGTTTCTCTCTCTCTGTGGCTGGCGCCTGGCTGGGTGTTGCCGCCGCTGTTTTCTGGTTGATCGGTGCACGGTGATAGCAGCAGCATGCTTATCGGTTCCACTACTATCTACAGTAGCTCTTCTCTGCGGAAACCACCAGGGCCGTTCGTTTCAACCTTCTATATAGTATTCCGAAATCAACGGCTACAAAAGAACAGCCTTTTGTTGGTGACAGAGGAATATCTTTTTCGGAGCTGCAAAGGCTGCTGTCTTAGGCATCCTGCGCTGTGTACTTTCGGACGTACTCCTACTAGTATAATTACAAGCTAGAGAGATGCATGCATGGGTTTGCTTCCCCTCTCATGCAGCTAATGCAGGAGGAGGAGGAGGAAGAAGAAGATTTGGAAAAGATCTGGAAGGAAACCAAGAGAGGATCGGCAGCCGTCCATGTGTTTGCACGGCGCGAGGCGATAGGCATCAGAAAATAGCAGCGACGCGAGGCGCGACGCGCCAAAAGCGCTGCCAGCGAGCGGGCCCGCCCGCCTTTGCAGGGGAGCTGAACCCGTCGCGCCCCCTGTCACCTCATGTGATTGCACAATGGCGCCCTCTTTCTCCCACTTGCCCATGTTGCACAGACAAATGCTACCCGCACACACTACTCCTCCTTCCAACGGTGGTCATCTCCGAATTTCATCAACCGTACGCACGTACGTCGTTGGTTCAAACACTAATTACCTTTCTGTGAATAAACTACAGCAAAATCTTAAGGTACAATTTGTAGGAGTAGCATCGAGATTGAGCAATATTGACTCATTCAAATAGAAGTGTTACTATACGGAGTGGTGAAAAAAAATACCAAGCTACTTCCACCCCCACTTTTTCCCTCTACTGGCGGCAGCCAGCACCATTGCCAGAGCGAGCCACCAGAAAGCCATGATGGTGCCAGCGACCCTAGCAACAAATTGGCACTTAATATAAGACAATGTCTTCTTAGATTAAAATTTATATAAACAAAAGTTTTCAGATTAAAAAAAATACTAACGCTAACTATAAAATCACCTGTCTTGTGTGCTTGCATTATATCCACATCAATCTGATAATCACCAGAAGATTTGTATCACCCCAGAAGGTGGCATCCAATCATATTCTTAGAATCCAATTGATGATTTAGAGAGTGGTCTACAAATTCAAACTTCTTCGATATAACTAAATACAAGCTGCCCACATTTTTTGTGCGTCGGTTTTCGGCACACGTTGGATTATGGCCATGTGCTCCTTATCCACCCTGCTTCCTGAGAAATTTCCTACTGGATATAATCAAAATGTACAAATCAAAGCAAAGCCTAGTTGCCGAAGCACTTGGCACACCGGCCCCTTCCTTCTAAGAATCTTCTTTGGTCTGGCACCCACCGAAATTGGTCAGTTGACCTGTGCCACCACTTTCCTCCATTCATCGAATCTGATGTGACCACACATGCACAGGGAAAAAAAAATAAAATATATAGAAATGCTTCCTCTTTCTGTTTCACTGTTCAGTTGGAAATTCCATTATTTTTTAGCCCGTCAAAATCAGTTCTGCACTGATAAAAGGATGACCCCGCGTAACGAAGATTGAACTAAAAATGAACTAAATGGTCATATCCAAACGAAAGTAATAAAAGAATAGAGGAGCACCTGTTACTGCCATGACGAATCTGGTATCTCCCACGTGCGCACATCAACCAACGATTTGTGTACATATATATTTTGGCTTTTATTGATCTTCTTTTGTTTTTTTTTCTTTTGGTCACAAAGATAGTCTAGTCCTCGACTCTGTCGTCATCCTACTGCAATTTTAATTTTATGCTACTAACTTTATAGAAATCAGAAAAGAACAATACTTTTAATTTGGTTTTGGTATCGAGTGTCATGATAAGTTAGGAATCAAGGAGTACCCCTAGAATTTTTTTCACTCCCTAGAGTTTTCTTTTTACCTTAGGGAAAGATAGTTTCCATACAGTGGATTTAGAAACTGTAGGGAAAAGTTATTATTAGTAGTACATAAATTCCTATTTTGGTTAACACCCGTGTGCATTTTAGCACATATCCGACGGAATTAGGTAGCTAAGCCCTGCACAGACATGTGGTCTGAAGAAAGGTCAACACTCTTTGCTTCCTCCAGCTACCTTGTACTGGTGTGAAAGCACGCCGTCTCAAGACTTGCTGAAAGTCCTCGATCAACAGAAATAACATAAGGCATCGAGAAAGTAAGGAACAGAGGAAGAATTTGTTCCCTGGTTTCTAAATAGGAAAACCGAAACTACCACTAATAATATACTACTCCTTCCGTCATCACCTTTTGACCTTTTATCTTATTTAAAAATTTCTAAAAATTTTGTTTGTTTATTATTAGAAATATTTTAATCATGATTTGCTTATTTTTATATATACAAAAAATTTAAATAAAACGAATAGTGAAAATTTGATTTTTAAATGTAAAAATGATACTTATTTTACGACGGATAGAGTACCGTAATTTACCAGCAAAAAATGATACTGATGCATTTTTTTTTAAAAAAAAATCTTACTCCTTGTAAAATTGTAAAATTGTAAGCTAGTGTACATGTCCTGACAGAGCACGCAACAAATGCGTGCGTATGGTACATTGCACGACTCATCCGCGTCCACATCGGCACCACCAAGTTGCGACGATAAAAAGAACGGATTAAAATCTCCCAACCGTATATCGTAAAACATTTAATACTCCTAGTCCTAGTTGGGGGAGAAGAACACGACGGCCGGGGCAGACCAGAAAAATTCGCACCTGATCAAACCAGGCTTTGCAAAGGGCATGAAATTCAATTCAATTCAATTTAGCCCCAAGATCTGGATCGACACACATGTACATGTGTCATGTGTGTGCACCTATCCAAATTAGAAGGGAAACGCCCCGTGGTCTATATATAGAGCAGCACGCACTCACCCTTCCAACTCATCTCGCCTCAGCCCTAGCTTAGACAGCAGCAGCGAGCTTAGTGGTACGAGTACAGTAAGTATCTCGGCATCCATAATTCGATACTGTTTCAAGTAGCTTGATTTAGATCGGAGGCAGCAGGCACAGAGCTGCCTACCACTAGCACACACGTCAAGAAGCCACAAGGCGAAGCAAGAAGCTCAGGAGCGAGCGAGCTGCAGCTCATCTCGTCATGGGGGTGGAGAGCATGAGCTCCACGGCGGCGGACTACTCCTCCTCGTCACGCTCCACGGCCACCACGGAGTCCGGCGTAGCGCAGCTGCCGGTCGCTGCGGCGCCGGGCGGCGAGATTTCGCCACACGACGAAGCCGTGACGTCGCAGCCGTCGGCGGCCGCGGCGGCGACGGCTCAGGGCTCGTCGCGGTTCAAGGGCGTCGTGCCGCAGCCGAACGGACGCTGGGGCGCGCAGATC
>BCLG01002009.1:0-31863 GCA_001602295.1 Zoysia matrella
CTTTGTGAAGAAATCAACCAACTGAAAGGTCCGTGAAAAAAACATAAGCGATAGCTTAGGCGTGCTTAAGCGTTGGGTGGAAGCCTCTGGCCTTACTTTGTGGTTTTGCGTGTGCACTAGGCGGAGGCCGAGGTCGCTCTCCGATGGCACACAGCTATCTAGGCAGCGGACGTGCAGATCTGGTGGAGGCAGCAGCGGCAATGGGTTAGGCTGACGGGGTGAGGTAGAGAAGCGTTGTTGGGCTGGCGTGAGTGGATGGGCAAAAGTGAAGCTCTCCCTTGTTTTTTCCCCCAATTTACTAGTGGCAGGATGGGTTACTAAATCTCTATTTGTGACATATTTAATATAAAATTTATGTAGTGCTTCGGCGCACCTAAGCGCTAGGTGGAGCACCAACACTCGCCTAGTGCTTAGCACTTAATTTTTCCTGGTGGAAGACACATATCGGCAACAATTACATCCTGAACACATTGGCAAAGCAAGAAGAAATAGTGGTGGTGCACAGCTTCAACAGCCATAGAAAAGTGGTCTAATTTAGCTGTTTAATGGTGCATAAAATTGAATTTTGAGGATGCATATATGGAGAAAACTATGCAATTGTAAGCAATTTTTTTGTATTTTGTGGGTGCATTAGCACCCACCACTATGCATGTGGCTTTGTCGGTGCCTGAACTTGTGCCTATGTATAAGAAATAACAACACCAATATGCTTCGCAAGCTCATTCTTTGTCGAATCATGGGAAATATTGAGAGCCCATGTATTGCCAGTAACCTCTACTGTCACCACAGCCATAGCCCACAACTCGGCCTATGCACTCAAACAAGAAACTGTTGCATGATTCTTAGTCCTCCAAGAGATGATAGAACCAAAAAAAAAACACAATAAGCAGAAAGAGAAGACTAGAGTGATTATTAGCAAGTTAGCATCAGAATATGTAAAGAGGTGGAAGTGGAACGAGGAAAAACCACCTCCTGTAGATAGTCCCACAAATATAACATAGAACACGAATAAGCACTGGTGGAGCCATTGGGTGGACAGGGTGGGCCCACCCTGAAATTTGGCCTGTTGCCCAATATCTCTACTTCTTAAAAAGCACATTTTTTATTTGCTATATACACATGGTAAAATGTCCTCAACAGAGATGGTTAGACTACGTGCACACAGAAAATGCACCCAGAATTATCTATTTTTACAATTCTGACGGATAAAATCTCTCCACAGACACCCCTTACAAATCTGACGGAGAAGCTTTTCCAGATTTTCCAAATCATGGGCCAACATAGAGAACACAACCCAGAACAAATATATGAGATCGAAGGAAAGTTGTTAGAAAACAAAACAAATTCATTTTAATATTAATATTTTTTTTTTGACCGTAGCATTAGCACAAACATTGGGACTAGTGAAAGAAGTAACTCTTGTGTGTGACTTGTTTAGTTAGTTTTCTTTCTTTCTTCTTAGTTAAGTTACTTGTGGTAGAAGGCAGCTCATGCCTTGTGGTAGAAGGCAGCTCATGCCTTGTGGTAGAAGCTATATGAAGTGTATAAATAGTACAACCATCGTGTGAATAAAGAGGAGCATTTTCAGACCCATTCCACTCCAATTTTCTTCCCTGGCACTTGGCTGGCCCTACAAGCATTGTGCTACCAACACAATAGCCCAAGCGGCCTACCTCCTAGCCAGGCAGCCAAGTGAACGACGGGGATGAACGACGCACACGACTCGGCGATAGAGTGAGCGAGACAGCTAGGGTTTCAGCTCCGGCAAGCCTTGCCCTTGTGCAGTTGTGCCCCCAATTGTTTGCCAACCTGCAGCATGCGTCGGTGTTGTTGTGAACCCCTACGGCACCTCTGCGCGTATGCGTGCGACTCTGCGCGGCTCGGCAGCAAGGCACATGCACTGCGCCTCGCGCCGTCGGGACTAGGTGTTTGGCCATGTTGTGTGCGCCAGGCGGTGGAAATCAGTTCAAAAGCTTGAGTTCTTGTTCAGGTCTGGTTGTCCATTGAATTCAAAATCTTGAGTTTGTGTGCATTCATGGTCTGATTGAGTTCGATTTGCATCTCTGGTGATGAGTGGTGGTTCAATTGAGTTCTAAATCTTGAGTTCGAGTGCAGTTCTGGTGGTTCGACTAGGTTCAATTTGCTTCCCTGGTGGAGTAATTGAGTTCGATTTGCTTTTCCGATGATTAGTGGCAGGCCAAATCTTGAGTTTGGATCGAAAACTTGAAGCCCTAAGTAATTGAGTTCCTTTGCTTCTTTATTTTGTCCATGTGCAATTCTGAAGATCTTGCAAGCAGCTTGTGGGGTGGCGGCGGCAGATGGAAGAATGGTGGCAGGAGTTAATTTTTATTCATTGTGCGGTGGAAAAAAGTTTTTTACAGGTCCATGTGCATATAGAAGAATGGCGGCAAGAGATGGCTGTAACGGATCTAGGTAGGAGCATAGACAACTGATTCAAAATATATACAGAGTATGAGATGTTAGAGCGAGTGACACCAAGATAAATAAGAATCCTAACAATGTCTACATAGAGTGGGGTCCAATAGTGCCTCACTATTAATGGCTCGAAGATAAACAAGAATCCAAGTGATATCTCGACAATACAGTCATCAATGAGAAGGAGCACAATCAAGATCATTTTTTTGCTTAACAAATAGAACCCTTTGGAGTGGAGATTGCTATATCCAAAAAAAGGAAATATCAAAAAGGACCAAGATCGAATATTAGGAAATGCTGACTGGGATGTACCTAAACAAAAGCAATATCAGAAGGATTACCTATAGCGATGATCATATCATCGACATGGAGAAGAGTCCGACCACGAGATGAGGTGTGTAAAAAGAGCGATAGATCATTAGTGCTGGTAAAAAAACCAGCAATAATGATCACAAACGTAAGGCAGAGAAACCAAGCACGAGGAGCATGCTTCAAGCCATAGAGTGATGGCGACGACAAATCATGCTCTTAAGAACAAAATACCCAGGTGGTGGCCACATATAAACCTCCTCATGCAGCTTACCATTAAGATATTCGATATCTAGCTGAGAGATGTACCAAAGGCAGACTGAGGCAAAAGCAAGGGCAGACAGTGGTTATATGAGCAACTGGTTCAAAGTCTCGTCAAAGTCATGATATGCTCCTACCGAAAACCTCAAGCAATAGGTGTGCCTTGTAACAATCAAGAGAACTATCGGAGCAAGTCTTGACTAACGATGGCCACGGATATAGTACCCACGAATAGCAGTTCCTCTTACCCATATCCAGATGCGAAAATGTTGCCCACAACAGGTAGGAAGCGTGAGCTGGCAAGGGGGGACAGTGGGTCCGACCAAGCCACACCACTTAGGCAAGGCCTTTCCTAGCCGCAGGACCTGGTGGGCCAAACCCCTAGCACATGCCGAAGGCCAGCGGTCGTTGGTGCATGCGCATGGACTCCTGACGAGGGGAAAAAGAAGCACCTTGAAGCACGGAGCAGACAAGCACCGCTTCACCTAGCACCATAAGCACTACTCCCTCCGTCTCAAAATAAGTGACATTTTTTACTTTTTGAAATCGACGTTTGACCATTTGTCTTATTTAAAAAATTTACGAAAATAAAAAAATAAACAAGTCAAACTTAAAGTACTTCTAATAATGAATCATTTCACAATAAAATAAATTATTTTTTTAAAATTTTTTTGAATAAGACGAATGGTCAAAAGAAGATGTTTGAAAGAGAGGTGTCTAATGGCTAGAGAGGAAGATACTGCAGTTGCTGCTACTTATATTCTAGGGTTAAGGAATATGGGCCATATGGATGCAAAATGGGCCTACTGGGCCTATATTATATAAACAATGCTTGCTATCTTTTTTTTTCCTTTTTTTCTTTTAAGCCTTATTTTGTTGTATAACATGTAAATAATAATACCACTTAGGAAAGCGCTTAGGCATGCCTAACACACAAGCGCTTGGTGGTGGGTCACCGCTCACCTAGTGCTTGGCACTTTTTTCCCGTGGATATTTTAATTTTTCTCTCTTTTGAACTATCAGATGCTTGTAATACGCATGTGACATGAATATGATTTCAAATGATTGTTGTCCTCTTCATCTTCAATATGATCATCACTTTGTTTGCCTGTTGTGGTCATACATGTTAGGATTGTTTATCGAGTACATGGATATGAAGGTACAGATAAGGCATTTCCTTACCCATTTTTACTTACTTCCTATGAAAGCTAAGCAACTAGAGTGGCTGTTGTGCTGTTATACAGCAGCCATACAAGCTGTTGATTCAGCAGATGGTGCTAAACACCGATGAAGCTAGGACTCATCTATCAATATGGAAGTGACTCATGTAGCCGACAGCAAAGTTGATGTCGAGCCGTGTGCTTGAGGTAACGCAGGCTTCCAACAATGCTTCTGTAAAGCGTTGCATCTGCAGCAGGCCCTGAGCTCACCTTGCTCAGCTTGAATCGTGGCTTTATGGGCACCATGCAAGGGCTACAACCTTGCATTCCAGCAGTGGTGAGGATCTTCCTCGGCAGCTGCCCAATCAGCTAGTACTCGTTGAAACAGCGAGTTGTGGCACTCTTCATGTGAGGCAGAGTACATTGCTGCTGCCTTTGCCGCTTGCCAAAGAATTTGGCTTGCAAGACTACTTTGACAACTGCAGTGTAGAGAAGCTGATCTTTTTTAGCTGAGGATGGACAACAAAGCAGCCATTGAATTGAGCAAGAATCCTGTCTTCCATGAGCGCAACAAACATATCGACACAAGGTACCACTTCATTAGGCCTGTGTTGAACAAGGCAGGGCAAGGGTGAACTACATCAACAGCAAAGATCAATTTCTGATATCCTGACCAAGCCATTGGGAAGGATAATATTCCAAAAGCTGCGCAACAAAATCGGAATGCTTAAAGCTTAGAAGCCACGATTTAGCGGGTGATTGATAGATGAGTCTTAGCTTCATCGGTGTTCTAGCACCATCTGCTGAATCAGCAGCTTTGTATGGCTGCTCTATGACAGCACAACAGCCACCCTAGTTGCTTAGCTTTCTTAGGGAGTAAGTCTAGGTAGTAGTAGTCAATTTTAGTTTGACTTAGTGCTAGTTACAGCATGTCCTTATGCAGTAATTCCAGCTAGTAGAAGTAGCCAATTTTGGTTTGTTTTTGTGCTGTTTACAGCCAGTTGCATTAGGCAACTTGTATTTGACTTGTAACCTCTATATATATGCCACTATGGCCAAGGAATGAAATCAGCCATTCCATTGAGATCAAAAGAGCAGCCCTATGCTTAAGTCCTCCTCCAGATGTGTCACAATGTTTACGGAATCCATTGGATTTCTTCTAGCGATGCTCATGTGTACTGCACCTACATCCCGCTGCCTTCAACCCTAGCAAGCTCTTCCATAGTGAGCTCCGCTCTCACGGTAGCAGCCGGCTCCACGCCTCCTGCAGCCATTTCCTAGTGCTCTCCCTTGACATGGTGCAAAACGTGACTGGCTCTGTTGTGCGGTGGCACAAACCTCCACCGATGCCCCGGTCCTCTCCTCGCCGCTTTCCCCCTCAGCTGCAGATAGAGAGCCCGACGGCTCTTGCTTTTGGCCGATTCCCTGCCATGCCGCTGGATCAACCTCCTACGCAATTTTCTCAGCCCCACAGGCCCTACCATTGGTTCCAGCCATCCGCCACAACGACATATCGTCGATTCTTTCTTCTAGGGTGTTGTAACCAACCGGTTTTCCTCCTGCCAGCTCTAGCAACCGTAGCCACCTCTTGGCTACAACAGCCTCCTTCAACACCACACTGGTACCTTTGCTAGCTCCTGCTCGCCGCACTAAGCTCTCATCACTGTTCAAGTTCTCCATCAATGACCTAAGGTTTTTCCGACTTCCTGCCATGTGCTGGCTCTAAATCTTTTTTCCATTATTTCTATCTATGCTTAGTCTTTATCAATCGTTGTGTTCACGTCCAATTCCTTGTGCTTTATTCATCTATGCTATGAGGGTCCACATTCTAATATGTCAGTCCAATTAGCCAAATTTCTTTATCTTTTGGTTAATTTCTCCGACGTTTTTTATTGTCATTCAATCATTTAGATCCGTAACCTCTATTGTTGTCTTTGTTTGATGGCTTCCACTACATGATTTAGTGCATTCTTTTTTTTTCATCTTGGTCATCTTTGTAGTGTAGTGATAGCTTTGTCTTGTTATCCCTCACCACAGAAAAACAAAAGAGTTAAGCGCTAGGCGAGAAGTGACCCACCGCCTAGCACTTAGGCGTGCTTTCCTAAGCGCCAGATAATAATTACATTTTTTTAACAAAATAAGATTTAAATAAAAAAAGAAAAGAAAAAGGACACACCAATCCATCTGTTGGCTCATCAAGTTGCAGATGGCCCATCAAGCGGCCTTTATGTAGCTTGATAGCCCAATATCTCCACCACATTGTGTCCCCTACAGCTACCGGACCATGCAGCGAGAAGTCTTCTCCCTTCACATCTCGGCTTAGTGGCGGCGGACCAGCTCGGCAACAACGGACCACGCAGTGATGCGGACCATGGCGGCAACGGACTAAGGTGCCCTACCCACTCATGCCGACATCATCCTCCGCACCCACTCCTGCCAATGTCATCCCACACCTCAGCATTGCTTCATACTCCTCGGTGCACGCTTCGGGCACATGTTAGCCTCTAAGAGAAGCGGCAGCCTACCGTGTCGCGCTGAAGTGGTTGCTTTTGTCCCCTTTTTTTTCACAGATCCCTCACTGCTTGATCAAGAAATTTTTTCATATCACCGCCATGACTAGACCTATGTCCTTCGCTCTACACTTCTTCGACTTGACTCAACGAAATTTCAAGGCTCCACTCCACAATTACTTTGAATAGTAGATTTTGGATGTTTAGCTAAGTTTTATTATTTCTTAGTGTTCTCTCTTTCAAAATGCAACCCTATTGCATATATAGTCCTCACTGGGCTATTATCAATACAATCCATCTCTCTAACAAGCATAACAATCTTTTTAGTCATGATTTAACACTGTTAACTTGTATTGGCAGAGCAGGGTCATTCATGATTTATTTTGAGAAGAAAAAAAGTGTCAAATGAGGAAAAATGAAAAAGGAGTTTTGACTTGACAGTTTTGCCTAAAAACATGGTCAACTGAGCAAATGCCCCTAAAATATACTGTCTAACAGCATGATCTAATTGTTTGAAAATATTGTAGTGATATTCCTTAAAACATTATTGATACAAAATTTTTTTAAGAGATTGATACACAAAGCGAGCGGTGAGTGAGGCAAGAGGTCGATGTTTGATACCTTCTACCATCGACTAGATATGAAAGGAGAAAAAGACATCTATAAGATAATCAAAAGTTGAGAAAGAAAAACTAGAGACCTCACCTAAGTTAAATGCATCAAAGATGAAACAGAGCGTCTGTTAGTAAATGATAAAGAGATCAAAGATAGATGGAGAGAGTATTTCGCTACTCTTGAACGAAGATAGTGGGAGCTCATCTATTGAGTTGAATATCTCTTCCGATGACCTAAATAGGCACTTTGTGACATTCAGGCATCCAAGATAAAGGAGACTTTGAAAAGGATGAAAGGAGGTAAGGCGTTAGGTCCCAATGAGATTTCCATTGAAGTGTGGAGATGTCTTGGGGATGTAGCAATAGTTTGGCTCACCAAGTTGTTCAATTTTATATTCCGATCAAACAAGATGCCTAACGAGTGAAGACGAAGTACTTTGCTACCGATCTTTAAAAACAAGGGAGATGCGCAAAGTTGTACTAACTATCGAGGGATCAAGTTAATAAGCCACATAATGAAGCTACGAGAGAGGGTTATTGAGCATCGTCTGCGGGGATCAACGAGTCACCCAAAACCAATTTGGTTTCATGCCCGAGAGATCTACTATGGAGGCAATTTTTCTAATAAGGTAACTGATGGAGAGATACAGAGAACAGAAGAAAGATTTGCATATGGTCTTCAATGACCTAAACAAGGCTTATGTAAAGTGCTGAGGAACGTCATATGGTGAGCATTGAAAAGGCACAAAGTCTCGACAAAGTACATTAACCTCATTAAAAATATATATAAGGATGTGGTGACAAGTGTCCGAACAAGTGATGGAGACACCGATGAGTTTTCAATTAATATAGAACCGCACCAAAGGTCGGCTCTGAGCCCTTATTTTTTCACTTTGGTGATGGATGAGATCACACGAGACTTACATGGAGACATTCCTTGGTGTATGCTCTTTGCGGATGATGTGGTGCTAGTGGATAAGAGCAAGATAAGAGTGAACCAGAAGTTAAAATTGTGAAAACAGACTTTGGAGTCAAAGGGTTTTCGACTTAGTAGGACTAAAACAGAGTACATGAGGTGTGATTTCAGTGCTACCACAATCAAGGAGGGAGATGTTAGACTTGATGGCCAGGTGGTGCCCAAGGACACGTTCTGATATTTGGTTTTATGTTGCAGAAAGATGAGGATATTGATGAGGATGTAAGTCAGAATGAAAGCCAGATTGTTGAAGTGGTGTGAAGCTTCTGGAGTCCTATGTGATAGTAGGGTGCCACAAAAACTCAAAGCTAAATTCTATAGGACTGCAATTCGTCCTGCCATGTTATATAGAGCAGAGTGTTAGCCTACGAAAAGGCAACATGTCCAACAGCTACACGTAGCTGAAATGCGTATGTTAGAGATGGATGTGTGGCCACACGAGGAGAGATCGTGTCCGAAACGATGACATACGAGAGAGATTAGGAGTGGCACCAGTTGATAAGAAGTTTGTGCAGCATCGTTTGAGGTGGTTCAGACATATTCAACAAAGGCCGCAAGAGGCACCAGTTCGTAGCGGACGGTAAGTCGACCAAACAGTGTGAAGAGAGGCAGAGATAGACCAAACTTGACTTGAAAAGAGTCTGTGAAGAGAGATCTGAAGGATTGAGATATCGCTAAAGAGTTAGCTTTGGATATGAGTTCGTAGAGGCTAGCAATCCACGTGCCTGAATCTTAATTGCCGGCTGTTGCTCCCTTTTAGTTGTTTCTCGGGGTTTCATCTCTAGCCTACCCCAACTTGCTCGGGACTAAAAGCTTTGTTGTTGTTGTTGTAATTTTTTTTTTCTCGAACGCACGAACTGCGCATCATTATGTTAATAAGAAGAAAAGATCCAAAATGGACTGGTACAGTAGAAACATTAAAAAAGACGAGATGTGATGAACAGAATTTGAGCCACAGAAAGGAAATGTGCAGCAAAAGAGCAAGACATCTGAGCAGTTCTATACTAATGTCTAACCTGTTCATCTTCTGCAATCGCACCACTTAACTCTGCTCCTCTTAACATTAATTTCAGTTCATCTTCAGTAACATATGGTTCACTGAGGAAACAAGTGTAAATGATACAAAATGTTCAGAATTGGTTCTCAGGAACCTAAATTCATCAGAGTTAAATCTTCAATGTAAAAATATTAACATATGAAAACAATTCTTCCAATTTGCAGATCGTATAGGATGATTATTGCAAAAGCTTCCAATATATAAAATGCTGAATCCTTATTTACAACCAAGCACTGATATGTGTATTTAATTTAGACCCTCAAAAGTTCATATAGTAATAAGTATGTTTATCCAAATTCAACTTTAAATTTAAATTAGATCGAAAATGCGTACCAAAAATTTCTACCTAATGTAAGTGGTAATTAGATCCTTTACAAAGAGAATAGATGATGTTGAATTCTCTCTTTTTAAAGCATATCAAGGTAGAAATTATAATTATTACCCAATTGATACTGAACTGAAATATGAATTAAGTCAATCAAACTGTACTGATATGTTCCATTGGTATACGAATTCTTGTCGTAACCAAGTCAATCAGATAGTTTTGACAAAAGCAGGTGCCCATTTGGCTTGGGAAACAAACCTCCATTTGTGTCCCTAGTTAATATGTACCACAAGAGCAAGGGGCATAGAGTTGAAGCAGCACTTTGTAACCTTTCATTAACACAGTCAGCAAGAACTAAAAGATACCGGGTCCCTCGTAGTTTGAATAAATTAAGTTTAAAAAGGCAGCCCGGTACACGTAGTTCCTGCTTGCGCAGAATCTTGGGAAGGGTCCTACCAGCTTGTGTCTCTTATATAAATTAAGATAACATGACAAAAATCCCAAATTGCAACATGTGTAAATGTTATCATCCATTCAAAGGCAGATGAGTGTGTATATCCACAGCGCATTTAAAAGAGGAACATCAGGTTTTCCAGTTAATCAGAACTATAATTTAACAATAATGCACATCAAACAAGAGATAAGAAAAGTTGTGTTGCAGTATGTACAATTTTACCTTCTCCCTTTGAGGCCTAGAATCTTAAGCATTCCCATGGATAGAAAAGTAACAATACGCCCCACCGGATACAGGATTAACGAAAGCCATGCAACCGGTCTGATGTATCCCAACAAATACACTATATTTAGTGAAATATTTCAAAACAATTTTTTCTAGCAAATTTATGCGGCCTTGCTCACCTTACCACAAACCTAGCAACCTCTGTTGCATTATGGACGGCAACACTTTTGGGAGTGATTTCTGTAAGAAGCAAGATAGCAACCTGGAAATAAAATGTTTCACCATTAGATAGATAAGATAGAAGAGTACAATAGAATAAAGGACCAGTATGAGGCGGGTGACATACAGTCATAACACCTGTTGCTGCACTGACACCCGCTTCACCAAACATCGCTGTTGCTGCCTCAGTAACAATGGCAGTCGCGCCAATGTTGACCACACTATACAAAATTATTCCCAGAATGAGGATGAAAATAGTAGCAATGATGAGTGCAACAACATTGGGATGACATGGATTACGTTGTGCCAATGAGAATGGTTGTCAGAAAACGTGTCACATCACTTCGAAGCATTTTGAAAACACCATTCTCAGGTTCCTTTTCAGCAAGCTCACGAATCTGATGGTAAGGAAAATCAGATTCAGCACATATGAAAGGAGTACAATGCACTATGGTTTGAGAACAGCATTGTAAAGTAGAAGCAGCGGCAGAATTACGTGGAGAGCCACTAGGGCCATGGTCCTAGTCGTTGGTCAAAATATTAAGTACCCCTTCTCAATTTTAAGGACCAATTTAACTTTAGGTTGCCCAATCAGAAATCGTGAATGAACATGCCGGCTCCTACTCTCGTAAACAAGAACGACTGAATAATAACCAAAAAAGATTAGCGATTGTCTGAGGGTGTGAGCTGAACTACTGGAGAAAATGTGTTCCGCTCCGCTGCGCTCACATCAGCGAAAATGATCTCCATGGTGAACCTGCGGAACGGCATCAGCGTCGGTGCCACACAAGCAGAATGATGCACGCCTCAGGTTATTGATCATAAATCCCTAACCTTTCTCTCCTAATATAATCTAATTGATAATCTAGTTGCCAGTGAATTGTTCAATTTGTATTGCGTATTGAATTAGTGGCAAATTGTATTGCATTGGTTTTTATTATATATTGGCAGCCTGCAGATCAAGAATTAGTGGCCCTAGTTGTGCCGAGATCAAACTTCCGCCACTGTATAGAAGCTAGGTGGGTGTGACACCAGCATTAATGTAACAAATCATGGAGGAAAAAAGAACAAAGTGACACCAACTATGTAACAAACTAATCTCATCTAGAACTCTAATCTTTTAAGAATATGATCCTGCAAAAATCTGTGATATAATAGAGTTGAAGCTATATAGGTGTTAAAATGGTATAAAGGGTGGAAAGCCATGTTCTCCACTTCATTTTGGACTACAATGATACCTAAATAGAAGTGAATTCTTCAAACATAAATCTACAATAAATCAGCTACACTTGCCACCAAGAATTAGAAAAACTCAACCCTAGTTAAAGAGGACCCCATCTCAAGAGCCTAGGGCTTTGAAATTTAACCAAGAAATTTCCCCCATACTCCTCGCCCCAAAGGTTTTGCATTAAGAGAGATTTATCATCGCAGGACTGAGAAAAGGCTCCAAACTTCCAAAGGCCAGCTATTCAGGAAGCATCATCCAGAGGACCCGGACGTGCCTACGGATCACATATAACTCTGAATGCAATCCTGTTGGTTCATGTATTTATCATAAAATAGCACAGAAGCGGGCCTTTTTTGGCTGCCACCAGGTTTGGTGCCTGGTTAATTCCCTTGTCTACTGAGAGTGTTACCGCTACAACATTAAAACATTTTCTTCTATCAAATCCCGTACTCTCTTTCCTAGTTCCTTGCATAAACTCCTGACCTGATCTCCCATAAACCAGCAACACAAGATGTTGCTAAAGTTCCCAATCACATTTAGTTGTCACGTGTGCATCGTGTCAACGTTGTCATCAAACATGCATTGTTACTCATTGCTGTGTTTCTGGATATGGTTTTCATTTCCCCAACGTCCAACCCATAATACAAAGTCATAATACTCTAATGGTAGCAGCAAGCCTAATGCTACTGTGGCATGATATCACCTTTGTAATATAAAACTTTATGTTTTTTCTCCATCAGCAAGTGAGCAAAATAACTATACTGAAGCAGGACAAGCAGGACACAAGCTTGTTCAAGAACATATTAGCTTCCTTAAACTACCCCCATCCATATCAACCGTGATACATAAGTTGATCGCACAATCACTCAAGTGAAATGAAAATGCATTTCCTACAAGAAGCTCTGCATATAATCACTATCTCGTAAAAACAACATTAATCTGATTTCCTACGTTTCCAAAATATGTGTCATGCCCTACATCTGATTCAGTGAACTAAATAGATTATAAATTAGTAGCATGATTAAT
Organism: Zoysia matrella; assembly: GCA_001602295.1. Taxonomy (NCBI): domain Eukaryota; kingdom Viridiplantae; phylum Streptophyta; class Magnoliopsida; order Poales; family Poaceae; genus Zoysia; species Zoysia matrella. Next base: position 12,801 of record BCLG01002009.1, read on the forward strand.
ACAAGATGACCATTGATCTATCAATTCGTGTCTCTCCAGCTACTATGCCATCAACAAGGAAGTAGAAAAATGGGCCACCAGAGAATAGCAATACGAACCTTCCAAGGCCACAGTGTTGTGATGGAGGTTTCGGCCATGGAGAAGAACGCTGAGAGACCGAGCAGGGCAGCGAGTACGATCCCTTGCTCCCTCAGCAGCTGCAGAACTTGCAGCACTTTGAGCCACCCCCCGCGCACCGCCACCCCTCCTATCCCCTCGGCTGCCTCCACCGCCCCCGGCGCCCCAGCCCCTGCGGCCAGCGCCCGTAGGCACCAGGCCATAGCAAGCATCCCGCATGCTGCCGACACGGCGATCCTCCTCACAGCTGCCACAACCCTCCCCCAGCCATCCTCCTCCACCAGCGGCGGGGGAGGAGCGGTCGCGACCGGCAGGGGCAGCGCGGAGGCAAAGACGGGGGCGAGCGGGCTGGGCCTCCCGCCGGCGAGGTGAAGCGGGAAAGCGGCGCGGCGGAAGGGGGCTTTGGCGCCGCGGAGGGACTGGAACCGGAGCCGCGGTAGCCTGCCGCCGCCCAGCAGCAGCGAGGCCGCGGTGGTAGTGGCAGGCGCGGGCATCGGGTGCTAGGCGGCGGAGAGAGGGGTGGCCAGGGAAGGGGATGATGCCATGGAAGAGGTGTGGCGTCCAAAATGCTGTGGTCGGCCTTTGTGGGTGTTGGGCCGGGAGCGTGGGGGCGCCCTGTCCATTGTCGTAGGCCTGTTTCAAAATCATCAAGACCCATGACAAAAACTACCATAACCAGACACAGCGCGTTGTTTTCTCGACGGCGTCGACAATAACGAGACAACGATGTGCGGATTTTCTGACCCCGGACGCATGTGCGGGGCGATCTCGCTGCCGTCCAGGCGCGGGGTCCCGTTGCATTCCGCTGCCTGTTTTCTAGCCTTTGTCCGACCAAGACATTGTCATGTACAAACGGTCGTGCCAAGTGGCCGACCCGAAGAAAAAAAAAATAACTCAGTCCAACTACGGTACGGTCCGATTCATTTCATGTAGATCGATTCGACACGAGTTGCGGGCCATGGTTTGTTTAAAATTTATTAATTTTAATTTTATTTTATATATAGTTAAATTATTTTATTTGTAGTCAAATAAGATAGTGTGGTGTATCAGTAAGATGGCTACTTCACCTATTTTAGATTTTAAGGTGGCTAATAGGCCGGTCCGAGCATGAATATTAAATTTCGAAGTGTGGTGTATTAGTAAAGTGGCTGCTTAACATCTCTTAAGTTTAATTATCATTTTTCCTACTATATTTTACATCATTTAGCATTGTATTTAATTAATCGAACTCAAACAATTATGGGCTAGTTAGATACATGTCATTACAATTTTTTAAGTTTGAAGATATGACATCGTCACATCACTTAAAGCTAAGACCCTGCAAGTGGATGACATATGGTACGGGATAGCATATCTCAAAATTTGAAGAATTGTAATAATATCCACTAATTATAATTATTTATTAGACCTGCATACCTAATGGTCTAGTACAATTTAAATATTAAATTTTGAGCCGCACCGTGAACCTATGTCGGAGCCCGTGGATTGAAGTGACACGGTCCGTTAGATACAACGTGTCGAGCGGACCAAAACTAAATAGATAGATTGTGTTATTTAATGTCTTGTGCGTCGTGCGGGCGGACCGTTTGGCCAGGTATAGTCCGACCACCCCCAACGACCACCACAGCTCACTAAGGGCCTGATTGATTGGTTGCCCACCCCACCGGTGAGCCAGGTCCAGTGGGTACAACGTTATGTAGTTTGGTAGCTTGACTAGATTGATGCAACTTTGCTCCCGCAGCCTGGCCTGAGAGAAACGTGGGCGTTGGTCTTTTCAACCGAGCCTGGCTCGCTTGATGCGGCTGAGGCTCACGTGGATGCAGTGCAAAGAACAAAAGTGTGCAAATTAGTTCGTGATTCATTCAACCAATCACAAACACAAATCAGTCTGGCCCAGTTAAAAAATGAAAACCAAACAGCACTGTCTGAACGCACACAGGCTGACCACGCATAGCCTGGCTCCGCCTGGCAACCTGGCCCGAGGTAGTCAGGGCTACCAATCACGCCCTAAATTCCTCACATCGTTGGCTGGATTCACAATCTGATCGGATTGGTTTACTATGCTTTCATTATCACGCAGAAAAAAGGGGACCAAATTGGCTGCCGCCTGCCGTGTTCTCAATGTTTAAACTTCAAATCATTTTTTCACAAATTATAACATATTTTTTAAATATATTTAAACAATCATATTTCTAAAAGTTAATCAAAAGAATGAGGTCCTATATGAATATAAATTCCAAATTTATTTTTTAGAATTTTTATGTTCAGTCTTAGTTTATCAAGAATATTCCCTAGTAAAATTAATTGTTTCAACAGTAAAATTTAATTGTTCCAACATTAAAAATGAATTGTTCCTGTGGTAAAAATTAAATTTTCCAATATTAAAAACTAATTGTTCTAACATTAAAAATTAATTGTTACAACATTAAAATTAATTGTTACAACAATAAAAATTGATTGTTCCAATAGTCTAATAAATTGATATAAGTACTTCGCTGAACACGTGCATAACCAAAGCGTAGAGACGAATGCATTATTAGTATATAAAAAATAAATAATATATCTAGCGTGCAATAGAAAATAGAAAGGCAAAAGATATATACGAGAAAAATGAGTGCACACAATATAAAGAACGCCATCCCAATGTATCCGTGCATAAAAAAACGAAATGAAAAGATTTGGACCGTATTGTATAAGAAAAAAATAAAAATATATAAAAACATATCAGATAACTAGGGGTATGAATAAGTGCAACTAAGGTTTTGAATCTCTTCAGCTCAAAAAATAAAGTAAGTTTTTAAAAATCCCACCAATTTTAAAAAATTATTTTTTTTAACTAAACAAATTTGGAGAGTACGCTAGTAGTGATTCATTTTCCCCCGATAACGAACTGGACTGACGTCATATTCCACGTCTCAACAGTGCTCATTGGGCCCGTGAGTTAAAATGGGCCGAAGTGCTGTGGGCGTGAAGGTGGTCGGAGAGGGACTTGGCTCCGCGGTGGTCGGAAGCGAACATTCCCGCCAGGCGCGGGCGCATGGGGTGTGTTTGCTTCTTTACCCAAGCGTACGGTTCCGAAGTTTGGTTCGCCATAGAAATTTGGCTGCAGCTTGGATTGGCACCAAATTTTGGTTCGCCGGCAAGAATTTGGCGCACGCTGGCTTCAAGACGCTACCAACGCTGGCCAGGACAGGGGTGAAGGAAATGATCGCCCACGTTTTGGCAAGTAAGAAAAATACTTGTTCTGCTATGTGGCAACAGCTCATAGCTGGCACAAAGTCCAAAATTTATAGATTAGCATTCCTCAAACGATTATATCTCTAAAACTGTAAATCCAATTTGTAATATCTTTTCACCATTAAATTTCTTTTAATTAAATCTATAAAATAAGATGTCATTTGGCTATATTTTCTTTAAAAATAATATATGACATGTGGGACCTAGGTATCAATTTGGTAAGATTTGGTAAAGTTGTAATCCAAACATCTGTTTTCTTTCAATATACCAACGATTTGGAAAGTTTTCAAACCAAACAACATTTCATTACCAATATTTTAGTAACGCCCATGATTTGGTAACTCCAAATTTTAGAAAGGTTCACATAGTTAATAAACCAAACGACGGGATGTAATAAATTTATGGACCCAATCGATGGGATGTAAAATTTTTACTACAAGACAACGCATTGTTTTCTCGCCATCACCTTTCAGCATCTTGTCATGTGCTTGCCTTCCGGACTCTCAGATCCATGGTCGACAAAACCGTCAAAATTACACTCAATTTTAATGGATTTCAGTCAAACTAATTGGGCTCTGTTTGTTGGGACGATGATCTGCAAGGCAAAATATAACTGTTCATTATTAAAGAATTATGATTAATTATGAAATTAACTAAAAGATAATGCATAACAGAATGAGCCAGCCATGCAGAACCCATCCCACTGCACACGTGCAATGGGAATGAGTCACGTTCTGATCGACAGCATAACCGACAAGCGGTTACGTTCCCAGATGGCATCAACATATAAGAAGGGGTTAGGGGCAGCCAAACCACTCATTTGCGAGTTCTAGTAAGCCACCTCTTCGAAACTCTAATGCCTATCACCAAAGGTGTTGTACTGGCCTAAAGGCCGTCACCAAGCCAGTGTATCTAGAGGAGCCATCACTAGACAGTTCAAGAGAAGGGAACAGAAGAGGGGAGCCTGATCTAGTGCACAACTACAGAGATCCACTCGTCATCAAGGGTAATGATAGAGATCCTATCTCCAGGACACAGTTAGTAATAACCTGAATTCCGCATTAAGATGTTATGTTCATGTTTTAGGGAAATGATCCTAAGATTAAGCACCTAAGTAAGTCCTACACTGTTTATTTAATTAACTGATTTTCAATTTTTTTTAAAAAATAGAAAAACAAAATTTGGCTGGCAAACCAACCTGTTTTAGTAGTTTTTATTGAACTGGTGCGGGGCAATTTCATCAATTTAATCAGTAAAGTTAGCCCTAGTCAGATCTCAGTGAGAATATAAGCCGCACGGTGAGGGACACAATAGTGCGCATGCTCAATGCCTGCTCAGCGCATGCACGTGATGGTGAAAGTGCATTTAGGATCCCTTGTAGATTTTGGGATGAATTGTGACAAACAATGGAGCATTTGATGACATTTTATGAGTATGTGTGCAGGAACTAAGTTTATGGATCTTTATGGAACCCCAAAAAGAAAAAGAGAATCGTTGGCTCCTCGGCTTCGGATTTTATTATGTTTATTTTTCTTGAGTCATAGGACCACTGTACTATCAAAGTGGTTCAGCATTTTCTATCTTGAAAATGGTTAAGTGCTCAAACTTTCTCATTCCATCGTTATCTTAATCATCTTAGTTTGGTTGCTGGCTTCGGACTTGTCCAGTGTTCTAGACTTGTCTGGGAACGGACTTATCCGCCCAGTGGCCGGACTCCAGAGAGTGAGCACGTAGCTCACCCCGGACTTATAATGCAAGCGAAACCTTTAGATTCGTTAATAATACACTTCAAGAGGAGTTTAACATATTAGAAAAACTCTACTCTTCTCTTAAAGTGCAAGTTAGCGAACTTAAAGGAGAAACATCTTCCTTTAAAGAAGCGTCTTGCCTCTTTTTGTCTGTTATTTGTGATAGGTGCAAAGATGTGGAGATTGAGAAGTTTATTGAGAATGAGAAGATTATCGTGCAACTTCAAGAACAAGTAAAGACTCTCCATGCACAAGCTCAACAAAGTAAAATTTCCATCGAGCAAGAAAAGGCCAAGTACGCAAGAGAAGCGTACATGAACACTCGACTCCCATATATCAAGGATGGCATTGGTTATAAGAAGGGTAAGAGTCACAATGCAAGGGAAAACAAGAACGGCAAGGAGTTCGTGAAGTTTACCAAGGGAGGAAGTTACAAGGCCAAGAACGAAGGTTCTTCAACACCTCCTCCAAAGGACTCTAATGCTTTTCAATGTGCTAAACTTTTTCATAATTTTAATGCTTCTTATGTGCTAGCCAAGAATGCTTTTGGTAGAGTTATTGTTAGATATCTTGGGTCACGCCACAGGAACACCAAGTCTTGTGTGTGGGTGCTAAAATCTCTTGTTACTAACATGAAAGGACCCAAACAAATTTAGATACCTAAAAACAAAGCCTAAACTGTTTTGTAGGATTACTTCTTCGGTGGAAGAAGTTGGGTAATTGATAGTAGTTGCACCAATCATATGACCGAGGAGGAGAAAATGTTCTCATCTATTGAAGAGGACAAGGCTCAAGATGACAGTGTTACCTTCGGGGATGACAAAAAAGAGAAGGTAATCGGTCTTGGAAAAATTGCTATTTCCAATGACCTATCCATTACAAATGTTATTTTAGTTGAATCTTTGAGCTATAACTTATTATCCGTGTCACAATTGTGTGAGATGGGTTACAACTGTTTGTTCACAAATTATGATGTGACCGTCGACAAAAGAGAAAGTTGTACCGTGGCATTCAAAGACTACTTGAAGGGAAAACTTCATCTAATAGATTTCTCTACTAATGAAGTAGTCTCGGATACGTGTCTTGTTGCCAAGTCAACAATGGGTTGGTTGTGGCATCGCCGCCTAGCCCATGTTGGCATGAGGAACCTTCATAAACTCCAAAAAGGGGTCACATCATAGGACTAACAAATGTTTGCTTTGAGAAAGACAAAATTTGCAGTGCATACCAAGCAGAAAAATAAGTAGGAGCAAGCCATCCATCTAAGAATATAATGACGACTACAAGACCGTTGGAGATGCTACACATGGACTTATTTGGCCTCGTGGCATATATTAGCATTAGCGGTAACAAATATGATCTTTTCATTGTTGATGATTTTTCTCGTTTCACTTGGGTATTCTTCTTGCATGACAAAGGTGAAACAAAGAGTGTGCTCAAAATATTCTTGAGAAGAGCTTAAAACGAGTATGAAGTGAAGATCAAGAAGATAAGAAACGTCAACGGTACCGAGTTCAAGAACACTCAAGTGGAAGAATATCTTAATGAAGAAGGCATCAAGCATGAATTTTCAGCACCCTACTCCTCTCAACAAAATAGGGATGCTGAAAGGAAGAATCGAACACTCATTAAGATGGCAAGGACTATGCTAGATGAGTACAAGACATCCGATCGCTTTTGGGCTAAAGCTGTCAACATCACATGCCATGCAAGCAACCACTTGTATCTATATCGACTCTTGAAGAAAACTCCCTATGAGCTTCTCACCGGTAACAAGCCTAACATCTCATACTTTCAAGTTTTTGGAAACAAATGATATATGCTAAATTAGAAACTCAAATTCTCTAAGTTCACACCTAATGTTGATGAAGGGTTCTTGCTTGGTTATGGATCAAACGCTCACGTCTACCGTGTATTCAACAAAACCAATGGTTGCGTTGATATAGCACGTGACATGACGTTTGATGAATCTAATGGCTCCCAAGAGAGGCAAGTTATTAATGAAATTACAGATAATGAAGAAGCTCCGGCTATGGCGATCAAGAAGATGACACTTGGTGAGATCAAGTCACAAGAAAATCAAGAGCCATCTACATCTACAAGTAAAGAGGAACATGATATAACAAGTGTTGAATCAACTGACGAAGCACCACAAGTAGAAAATGATGAAGATGATGAAAGTGACCAACTTCCAATTCATGATCAACATATTAAAGAAAATAGTGAAGAGACAAGACCGCAACTGCAACATCCACAAGTACACCAAACTGTGCAACGAGATCACCCCGTCAAGCAAATACTTGGTGACATTAACTAGGGGGTAATCACTAGATCTCGTGTAGCTAAATTTTGTGAGCATTACTCGTTTATGTCTTGTCTTGAGTCTGTCTTGAGCCTCTTAGGGTGGAAGAAGCGCTAAATGATTCGGACTGGATATTGGCTATGCAAGAAGAGCTCAACAACTTCACAAGAAATGAAGTTTGGACTCTTGTGAAATGACCCAAGCAAAACATTGTTGGAACCAAGTGGGTCTTCCGAAACAAGCAAAATAAAGACGGTGTTGTGGTAAGAAACAAGGCGAGATTGGTGGCCAAAGGATACTCTCAAGTCAAAGGTTTGGATTTCGATGAAACTTATGCTCCTATGGCTAGACTTGAGTCAATTCGAATATTACTTGCCTTTGCTACTCACCACAGTTTAAAGCTGTTCCAAATGGATGTGAAAAGCACTTTCCTCAACGGTCCGATCAAGGAAGAAGTATATGTTGAGCAACCACCAGTTTTTTCAGATCAAAAGTACCCGAACCACGTGTACAAGCTTCACAAAGCTCTCTATGGGTTGAAGCAAGCACTAAGGGCTTGGTATGAGTGCTTGAGAGACTTCCTCATCAAGAAAGGCTTCAAAATAGGAAATACTGATTCTACTCTTTTCACAAAGAAAGTATCTAATGATATCTTTGTATGTCAAATATATGTCGATAATATTATATTTGGTTCTACTAACAAGTCTCTGTGATGAGTTTAGCAAGCTTATGAGATGGGAAAATTAACCTTCTTACTAGGATTTCAAGTGAAGCAATTTGTAACACTACATGTTTTCGAATAATAAGACACTCTATTCTAATTCAAAATTTCTGAAAATCCGAGCTCGAAGGAATTTAAACCTAGTTTCAAATTAGTTCCAAATTTAAGTTTGGAATTTAAAATGTGAGTTCAAAATTTTCAATGAAATATTGTGAAATAAAAATCTCTCTTGAAATATCTTGTAACCACTTGAATTTTAGAAGTTTTTGGAAAATTGTAATTTGAGGCTTAAAAGCCCAAATAATTTATTTTCCTTTAAAAAACTAACCTGCCTTCAAAATTTAATATCATTTTATTTATTTCGATTTTGAACTTATGCCCAAAATAAAACTTGTTCCTTTTCAAAAGATCTACCAGCCTACCATATTTCAGAATTTTTGGAGCTCGGAAAGAGTGCATCTCGGGTCAAAACAGAAAGGTGCACTGAAAATCTGAGAAAATTCAGAAAAAGAAAAAGACCGCGGGACCCACCTGTCAGCCCGCTATCTCTCTTTCTCCTTCCCTTCCAACTGCGCGCGTCCACGCGCCCTCACCTCGCGCCTTGCTCCTTGCATGCGCGCCACGGGCCTAGGACGTGTCCGGCTTCCAAACTCCGCGCTGGACCGATTCGAGTGTGGCCCTGTTGAGCAAGTTTGAACAGTACCGAATGCATACTGGGGATATGGGACCCAAGAAACTGATGTAGCTCGATACCGTAGCGGTTGGACGTAACCCTACCTCTCTTTCGACGGGGAGTAGAGAAAAGCCTTGAATCTAACCATGGATGCACCCGGTGCGGTGATCGCATGGAGGACCATGTGCTTGGGAGAGGTGCGCGTCGGACCGACCCTATGGTATTGTTGTGAAAGGTTGTCATGTGCGGCTTCTGGGAAGTGCGTACGTGTCGTGTAGTTCGGATTTTTCTAGCTAGTGTAAATCGATTATAATCGCTGCCCCTCACAGTAACGAGTACCACTTGTTCACTGAGTGACATCGTAGTAACAACTGGACTAATAATAATGATAATATGATTTGTTTGCTTAGTTATAGGTAATTGTTTGGTAACCATGATTGTGGTAGATGATAGTGCAAATTAAATTTACATTCCGTGAACTGAACTTATCACTAAAACTTGAAAGTAAGGATCCATTGTTAGTGCTATGTTTATGCAAATGGCCATCCTTTGAGTCAGCCTCTTATGCTTAGGAGTCGGCTGTAGTTAGTCAAATTTGACGGGTAAGACTTGCTGAGTAATTAATACTCACGGTTTGTTGTTTCCTTTTTTGTTGTGTGTAGTTCTCTTTGCAGGTAGCTGGTGTGTCTATTGCGGCCAAGGAGTGTAGGAAGGTGAGGCTCCTGTGAACTGGTCCTATGAACCGGTTCCCTCCTCACCGAACTCCGGTCGCGAGGAGTGAAGCAAGTCTTAGGGCAAGATATGTTTCATAGTAGGAAACCATCGTATCTCTTCCATGTCACTTCCGCTATGTTTTAAACTTATCTCTCTTAAGACTACTTGAACTTTATTGTAGGACTTAATCGGTTTCCTATTTTATATTATCACTCGTGTTGTACTATTTGGGTATTGTTGCTCAATATCACCCAATATCAATCCTAGGCGAGCCGTGCAGTGTTTTGGGGCGGTTCTGCCACACAGTTAAGAGAATGGACTTTCATTTGCCAAGCAAAGTATACTCAAGATATGATTAAGAAGTTTGACATGGCAAATACAAAGCCAATGAAGACTCCTATGCCTACCAATGGCCATCTTGATCTCAACAAGAAGGAGAAATCTGTGTATCAAAAGGTATATCGCTCCATGATTAGATCCCTCTTTTACTTATGTGCATTTAGGCCAAATATCATGCTTAGTGTATGTATGTGTGAAAGATTTCAAGCCGATCCAAAAAAATGTCACTTAGTGGTCGTGAAGAGAATTTTGAGATATCTATTTAATACACCAAACCTAGGACTATGGTACCCCAAAGGCTCAAAATTCAATCTCATTGGGTATTCCGATGCCGATTATACCGGATGCAAAGTGGACCGTAAAAGCACATCGGGGACTTGCTAGTTCTTGGGAAGATCTCTAGTGTCTTGGTCATCTAAGAAACAAAATTTTGTTGCTCTTTTCATAGCCAAAGCAGAGTATGTCACAGCCGATAGTTGTTGTGCTCAACTTCTATGGATGTGGCAAACTCTAAAGGATTATGGTTATATTTTGAACCGTATTTCACTCCTATTTGACAATGAAAGCGCCATAAAGCTTGCTTACAATCCATGTGAGTACTTCCGCATCAAACACATAGACATCCGGCACCACTTCCTAAGAGACCATTCTATCAAAGGGGAAACAGAAATTTCCCATGTATCCACACAAAAGCAAGTAGCTGACATCTTCACCAAACCCTTAGATGAGAGACGCTTTTGTGAACTTAGGAATGAACTAAATATCTTTGATTCTCAGAACATGGCTTGAGGTGTTGCACATCTGTTGTGGCATAGGATAGATTTTGAAAATAAAAGATTTGCAAAATATCTTGCATGTTTTTGTTTTTGGAAATCTCAAAAGTTTTAGAAAATTTCATTATAGGAAGTGTAATCATGGTTGATTGATTGATTGTTTCTGATCACACTTTGCATAATGATGTTTGATTTTTGAAAATGTCTCCAATGGTTCACCGTTCTCCAACATCAAAGATCTACTCCTTGATTCAAGACTGCGAGGACCGGACAAGTCCGCAGTCCTAGACTAGTCCAACAGCGGACAAGCCCGTGGACCCGAACAAGTCCGAATCACGAGGTCTATTTAAACCCCAAGTCTTCTCCGTTCCCAAACACTATTCTACTTTCTCTCTCCTGCGCCAAACCCTAGCTCGTGACTCCTATGGCGATCCGGCATTTCGACCGGTGAAAAGTGAATTCATTCCGTGGAAAAGCTTCTACACCCTCGGACTAGTCCGGAACCTCAAAAACCCACTCCATTTTCATCCTCGTTTGAAGGTAATCTCTTCTCTAGGGTTTGAATTTGAAATGTTGTTGGTCCCGTTCATAACTTTCAAATCCCTTTCGTGAAGTCACTTCTAGGATGCTATAAGTGCTTGGTATGCAATATGGCTAGGATTTATGGTCAGATCTAAAAGTTGTGAAGATTTGTTCTTCGTGTGCACTGTTGAGCTCCGAACAATTTCGGGCGGCCGGACTAGTCCGCTGCCCCGGACAAGTCCACTACAAGGCAAACCATGTTGAACAAGTTCAATCAATTTTAATCAATCATTCTCCCATTCCAATCTAATCCTGTACTCTATGCTAGTTGTCAGCATGTCAGGTAAAGGCAGTTCTCGTCGTGTGGTTAGGAAAGTTGATACTAAGAAGAGAAAGGTTCATCTTTCGGTTCTTGATCATGATGACATTCAAGAGGAGCCTCAGACCATCAACATGGTGCTAGCAAAATCTTTGGATCATGAGAGAGGCAGGAAGGTGTGAACTATATGAGGAATGCTTTAGCAGCTGTGATTAGGAGAGGAGAGAACTGCTATGACGAGGACAAGCAATGCTTTGATACAAGATTTTGGAGTTATTTTCATGCAGATTACTACTACTCTGTGTACTTGAAGCTGAAGAATCCAGTGATTGACATGCAGTGGGTTGATTGGGAGTATATGACCAGGAAGAACAATTCTGTGTTCAATGAAGTGATTGAGGCTTGCACTTATCATGAGATCAAGAATATCTTGGGTTTTCAGTACTCATGGAACAAAGCAGCGATAGGTCAGTTCTATGCCACTCTCTATTATCATGAGGAAGGAGAGGGTAAGATTTCTTGGATGACAGGGTCAGAACAGTACTCAGTGACAGTGCAATGGTTTGCCAACATCATCAAGTTTCGCAGTCATTTCTCTTGTCCAGCTCGGATTCGCAATGAGCTAGTACTTGATGTTAATGAGATGGACTTCATGTGAGACACCTCCTCTCACTTCTCTACGCCAAATACTACTGGGTTTCTTCCCTTCTATAAGGTAATGCATCGCATTCCTAGGAAGACTTTGGCTCCTAGAGAAGGCGATGCATTTAATCTTCATGGTCAAAGAAGGAACCTCCTCAAGTGGTTGTCGAGTCAAGAGAAGTTCAACACTTTTGACTTCATGTGCTCGGAGATTCTTGACATTGCACGAAAGCCAAATAGGGCGTGCGCTTATGCCCCCTATATTATGTGCATGATTGAGAAGATCACTGACAAAGTGTTTGAGACGGAGGAGTCACACGAGAAACTTCAACCTCAAGTGTCGGCTGTTGTTACACGAGCTCCACCTTCTACTCGTTTAGCTACTAGAAGGGCTCCTGCCAGTTCACCTCCATCATCCTCTCGTAGTAGAGGCGGTTTGTTCTAGATTCTCAAGGGTTTCTTCAAAATCTGTCAGAACATGGATGCTCGTGCTCACAAGGAAAAGGTTGTCTGAAAGAAGAAGACTAGAGCTACTAAGGAATGGCAACGCCAGCAGGGGATTCCTCATTCACCGGACAGCTCAGATATTGAAGAAGAAACTCCTACCACTTATGTCATGTTTGTAGATCTTACTCATGAGGAGCTTGCATACTTTGGACAGCAGCCAGATGAGGACTCTGAGGAGACACCAGTGATGATGATGCCGAAGAGTAGCTGCCACTATCTCTCTCTTTTTCTTTCTTTTTTGGTGTCTTGATGCCAAAGGGGGAGAAATAGAGAAGCTCCGATTTTTCCATCCTTTATCTATCTTTGGTGTGAACTATTTGGACTTGTGTGCTTTTAAAATTTGGTTTGTAATATTTCGTACTCCATGACATTTGCTTATGTGATGATGTGCTATCTATGTACTTTATCTATCTCATTGCACATTGCTTTTGGTTACAAGTTGAAATTCGTATAAGCTTCTATCATCGTCTTAGTATATGTTGATGTGCATGGATTTAGGGAGAGCTTATATGTTCTTTACTTGTAATCCATTGATTATCTTTGTAGCTTCTCATTGGTTGTCATCAATTCACCCATAAAGGAGAGATTGAAAGTGCATTTAGGATCTCTTGTGGATTTTGGGATGAATTGTGACAAATTATGAAAGAATTTGATAGCATTTTGTGAGTATGTGTGCAGGAACTAAGTTCATGGACCTTTATCGAACCCCAAAAAGGAAAAGAGAATCATTGGCTCCTCGGCTTCGGATTTTATTGTGTTTATTTTTCTTGAGTCACAGGATGACCGTACTATCAAGTGGGTTCAGCATTTTCTGTCTTAAAAATGGTGAAGTGCTCTAACTTTCTCATTCCATCGTTATCTTAATCATCGTAGTTTGGTTACTAGCTTCAGACTTGTCCGAGAACGTACTTATCCGCCCAGTGGCCGAACTCTAGAGAGGGAGCATGTAGCTCACCCCGAACTTATCCGAGTGTCCGGACTTGTTCGGCACCGGACATGTCCGAGCCAAGCTGCGGACTCCATAACGCTGTTCACTTCGGTTGAGCCGGACTAGTCCGCCCCTCCAAACTAGTCCGGGCCCTGACTTATCCGTCAAGGCCAGCGGACTCCGGAGAAGGACCCCGTTACTCTCCGGATTTATTCAGACCTCCGGACTTGTCCGCTGTGCGGGCGGACTCCAAAGCAGTTACATCGCAGCCTGACCGGACTTATCCGTGCCCTCTGCGGACTCTAGAGAGATGACTATGTTACCGTTGAGCCCGATGTCCGAACTATTTCGCTCTTGATATTTTTTGAAAGTCATCCTTGAATGATCTGTATAATCCCCTTTCTCCACGTCTTAGGGTCACCAAAAGCTTGCACATATTTTCAAATCACGCCCTGAGATCTTCTGAGATCCATTTCTCCTCCTCCACTCGTTCTTCATCGAATCTCCTAGGGTTTTGATTGAAGGAAGAGAAGATTGTGAGTCCTTCACCTCTCGTTTCGATTTGAGCACTTGATCTTTTCATTGCAGGACCTGCAGGGCCTGTTACTCTTGGAGATTCGTCTCCTAGAAGGCTAGGTATCGCCCAAAATCCATCAAGATGATTGTGGTCAGATCCGAGAGGTTTGTATCACCCCACGTCGATCTAGTGAAAACCAAGTGGATCTTTGTGGTCACTTGGAGAGCTTTAGGGTTTTAGGGTTGAGTGCAATCTGGTCCTTTGTGGACTTCTCAACGGAGACGTAGGCTTGTGTGTGGATCTGAACTTCGATAAAAAATTCTTGTGTCTCTCATATCCGTTTGTTTTTGTGGTTGATCTATTTTCGCTGCGATTAGCAGACTTATCCTCAAGGATCAGACTTGTCCGCTACCGAACAAGTTTGACTGACCGGACTAGTCCGCTCTTTGTTTTACTGATCAAATTGTTTTTAAGTTTCGATTTTCAGATTGTTGCCTATTCATCCCCTTTAGGCAACTTTTAGATCGGGTAAGATATTTATCAAAAAATCACCAACATTGGTGATGTGCGAACTGAAGTCCATGCCATTGAATCCCGAAGGTGTCCATTCGTTTCCGACGATGATTCCAGTGTCGCACCAAAGGTCAAAATTCGTCCTAGACGGGGAGGACCGAGGACTCCCAAGGAAATGTGTACATTTCATTCATCCTGGCCACGCTGGATACCCATCGCTGGACGCAACCACTCCGGTTGCTCTTGGCTGTGTTCACTGCAGCTTTAAGAGCGTCCGCAACGTAGTTTGAAAAGTGAATCATGATTCATTAGAGCAAACCATCCTCCATTGGAGCAGCTGAACAGTGAGGACGCCTATGAAAAATCGACTCCTGAAGTTGGTTCAGGCCTTGTTCAGCAGTAGGGTAGGAATAATTCCAGGCGTGATTGCTTCCGGCTTCGATTTTGCTTTTATCTCATGTTCAATCTTGGTGCATGATCTAAACAATATTAGCAATATTTGATAGGATGTAAAATAGCTTACAACACTGTGGTGAGGTTAAGATTCGGTTTGGTTCCAGTACTCTTGAGGTGCGGTTTGCTTCTTAGCCAAATAAAAAACAAATGCTAAATTTAGATCCGAATTCAATCCAAAAATTACATTAATAAGCTGTCACATAATTTGAATGAGAATATGATCTACTAGACCTGGAACCAATCCGAAGCAACCGAACAAGACCTCAGTTGGAATCGAACCAACTGGATAAAAAAATACATTCCACCGAGGGAAGCACGGGAAATGAGAATGAAATCACCGCGCAAAGGAGCAGGTGAGAGACCGAAGAAGAATTTTTTCACTTGGTCATGGAGTCCACCCCACATTGTGGGCATCGAACCCTCAGGAATCAAACTGAACCACGGTGGGTTGGTACTTGGTTCGCATCACCATCGACGATGCTCTAATAGGCTGTGGTTGTAGCTATGGCTATGCTTAGTGGTGGAGCTAGGAACAAATAGTAGAAGGGGCCAAGCAAAGCAAATAAGTAGAGGCAATCGATACATTGGATGGGTATTCATTAACACTAGGATATCTAACTTTGGGTCCACAAGCTAGGTAACGAAGTAAATAAAAGAGCAGCAAGTTAAATTTTTTGATGTTTCTTATTTCTTTTCTCTAATTTATAGGCCAAAACTTTTAGTTATCTTAAAAGAATTTCCTGGGCAAGGAGAGGTTGAGGCCCCCTCTAGCCTTTAGGCCCTCTTTGTTTGAGCTAGAGCTTTTGAGCTTTTAGAAAAGTTAGCTGGTGGTTAGTTGAAAAGCTGACTGATGGAGTAGTGATCGTTGACTTTTGCAATATATATTTGACTTTTCTGCACACCAAAAGCCAAAAAAACAGCTCTGAGTGAGCTTTTCAGCTTTTAGTTTATTTCCTTAGAAGCTAGCTTTTTCACGTTTTAAAAGTCAGTTTTTCAGAATCTTGTTTGTTTTAACTTTTTAGCTGGAAAAATCAGCCTGAAAAAGCTGAAACAAAATAGAGCCTTAATACGGCTCCGCCAGTGGCTGTACTATCATTCCATAGCTTCTGCTACAGTAAATAAAGCCACAGCAATAGCTAAACGTATCTCAATCGAACACACCCCTTGCCCATGGTGGCGGCTGGGTTCATGATTAAGTGGCGATAGTTTCTATAGGAGGTGCACACGGTACAGAGAAAGGGAGGGACACGCGCGGGGAAGGGGAAAAGAAAAGGCGGCGGCGATATGTGTTTGTAATTGTTAAGACTGGGAGAGGGCAATGAGTTTTTGTGTCTAATAAGCTAAAACTGATTTGAGCTAGGTTGAATCAGAATCTTGGTTTCATAAAAACTACGAGCTTGGCTTTTAGAATTAAAAAAAATGACCATTATAATGCCCTTAGTCTCTAGATGCGGTTTTGTAAAAAAAAAAAGGTGGATTTTGGACGGTGATAACCCAGTCGGCCAGTTATACATGCATGTGGGAGTGTTTACTCGCTATACCACCACCGGGGAGCGATGGATCTTGGGACGAAGAATCTATCAACGCTTTTCAGCGTGGTAATTGTCATGCTTTCGCGCGCCTCCTGCTCTGTAACCTCTGTGTTGCAGAAAACTAGTGCGCGCAAGTATGAAGTTATTAGAGAGGCAAAAGTTTCATACAAGCTGGCGGAGTGGACACCATCAAGCACTAGAGTACTCCACAAGAACCGAAGATCATCGATTGAGCGGTACACAATTCTTGATTCATTCACCATGACGCACATGTGCTTAATTTACATGATCTCGTACATCTAACTTGTGACGAGCATAGAGCATACGCGCGTGCAACAACAACACGCCCACTGACACCTCTCCGATGGACCGATGGACTACTTGCTTCACTTGCCGGGGACGAAGTTGGTGGCGTAGGCCCAGGCATTGTTGGCGACGGGGTCGTTGACGTGGTCGAATAGGTTCTCAATGGGGCCCTTGCCGGTGACGATGGCCTGCACGAAGAATCCAAACATGGAGAACATGGCTAGGCGGCCGTTCTTGATCTCCTTCACCTTGAGCTCCGCCGCGGTGTCCGGGTCATCGGCGAGGCCAAGCGGGTCGAAGGCACCACCAGGGTACACCTTGTCGAGCCCCTCACCGAGCGGACCGCCGCCGACGCGGTAGCCCTCGACGAAGCCCATGAGCACAACCTGGCACGCCCAAATGGCCAAGATGCTCTGCGCGTGCACCAAGTTCGGGTTGCCCAGGTAGTCCAACCCGCCCTCTGAGAAGATCTGCGCGCCAGCCTTGAACCACACAGCTTCACCGAACTTGACGCCATTCTTTGCAAGGATCTCTGGGAACACACAGCCCAATGCACCAAGCATCGCCCACCGCGCGTGGATCACCTCCAGCTCGCGGTTCCGCGCGAATGTCTCAGGGTCAGCGGAGAGACCTGCGGTATCCCACCCATAGTCACCGGGGAACTCGCCGGTTAGGTAGGACGGAGTCTGCTCCGAGAACGGGCCAAGGTATTTGGGACGGTCAGGGCCATACCTGTTCGATTGCATAGATGTGCCAGTCAGCGATGCGTTTTTACAAGGGCGAATGCTGAGCAGAGTGATCAATTCAAAGAAAGAATGCGTTCGTTACCATATGCTCTGGGGCGCGCTCTTAACGGTGCGGCGCATGGTGATGCGGCCGCCGACATCGACGCCGACGCGGCGGACGAGAGCTTGGCCGAGGAAGCTGGTGGTCTGCTGCAGCGCCGACGCGGCCATTTTTATTCCGTGAGGTGTGTGTTCGGCAAGCACGACGCAACTGCGATATGTTTGTTGTTCGGTGAGTGGGATAGGCCCGCGGGGGTGCAGATCTTTATACGACGATTGAGTGGCGCGGGACGCGCCGCGCGCCACGTTAGCCGAGCCCAATTGGCTGCCGGCCCTCCACAGGATTTCACGCTCCAGCGCGTCCAATGGCCGGGCGCCAAGTGTTGGGGAGGATCGCGTCCCGCAAATCCAAAGTTATCTGGACCATACAGCGAAGCAGGCAGCTCCCGCATCCCAGTCGTCCTATCACGTGACTTGAGGCTAGCCGTTGTGTGTTGCCCTGTGGTGAAGCTGCAGTGAAATTGAAGTTCTGAAATATCTTCATCCTTTGTCTTGGATAATTATCTCAATTTTCCTTTCTGATTTCTACTCTCCCAGAAATAATTAGGACGTCCAAGATGCGAGTCTGAGCTTAGCATTTCATTTTGCTGCAGCCTGAGTTTTAATGTAAACTCGAGTGGCACTGAGATAGATTACATTGTTGTATTAATGCATGACTACATTTCAGTGATAGAAATCCCAGCATAGTCTCACTCGACAAACACGGTACCACCTTCGGTGAACGGAAGCGCTGCACTGCCTCTCTGTGTAGCTGCCAGCCGCTCACCACCCTGGGGTGAATCTGCCATGTTCTGCCTCTTATTTCGTTTTCCGCTAATCTGGTTTCACTCCCTTCATGCTCTTGGTGGAACATTTTATTCAAAGGATAGAATATTTGTTCTCTTGACGGAACGTTTGCTATGCAATGATAGAACATGATGTTTCCTAAGAACATTTCTCTCTTTTTGTTATGAGGTCGGAGCTTCAGCCGGTGACAGGTGGAGAACCAACACACCAGTGGCGAGAGGGAGACCATGACACATTTCTATGAGTTGAGCTTTGTTTTGGCTGTATGTTTTCTTTTACTGGGCTAGACTAGTGAGCTAGGCTGTCGCCCAGAAGAAGGAACGAGAAGCAAAAAAAAAAAAAGTGGCCCATTCTCTAACTATCTAAAGCTGGAGCAATTTCTCCAGCTGTGATTGGCTGGTTCATTTGCACCATTCATTTCTTGATCAACGGTCCCGTGCTTCCTCTCGAAACATTGATGCTCACCCAGCCTCGTGCTACACGTCGCCCGCAGCCAGTCCACCGCTCCCGCGCCGCCTCTGGCATCACCGCCCCCGCGCCGCCCCGGGCGCTCCCCTGCCGCGCCT